>WAAF01020435.1:496713-600491 GCA_013400475.1 Tricholaema leucomelas
CCTGTGAGGACAGACTGAAAGAGTTGGGGCTGTTCAGTCCCAGATGACTTTCTTGTGGCCTTCCAGTATCCAAAGGGGGCCTACAAAAAATCTGGGAAGGGACTTTTTGGGCTATCAGGGAGTGACAGGACTAAGAGGAATGGAGCAAAGCTGGAGGTGGGGAGATTCAGACTGGACGTGAGGAGAAGGTTCTTCACCATGACGGTGGTGAGAGCCCAAAATGGGTTGCCCAGGAAGGTGATTTAAGGCCAGGCTGGATGAAGCTCTGGCCAGCCTGATCTAGGGTAGGATGTCCCTGCCCATGGCAGGGGGGTTAAAACTAGATGATCCTTGTGGTCCCTTCCAAACCTGACTGATTCTATGATTCTATGAATGAAACTTTGCAGAGCTCTTATGTTTCAATCAGCTTTAGCAAAGAAGTCTGGGTAACATCTTTTTCCAGATGAAGTGAGGTGTTACTCTTGTCATTATGGAATCTCTAAACTATTTTTTTATTGTTTTCTCTTCAGGAGTTCAAGGCAGATGATAATTTAGTTTTTCTCTAATGCTAGTTTATGGTAGACCTGTGATGTACCACTAGATTGTGAGATTTATGCTATCATTGTAGCTTAAGAGAGTGACATATTTAAGTGCTGTTCTTAATGTTACTGGAATATCCTGTCCCAAAAAAGACTGAGTAGAGACTCTGAGTGCAAATGAAGAAAAAAAGAAAATCCCTTTTTCCACAAGTTAACACAATAGTGTGAACTCTAATTGCTCTGATGTTAAATACAGTACCCTCTTGAGGACAAATAGAGCTGAGAACCTGTGACTTTTGAAACAGGACATTTCTGAGGAAAGAAAAAAAGGTATGTGATGGTTTGGGTGTTACTCACCCTCCCCACTTTGGAAATCATCCAGACTAGGCTCAGCCGGCTCTGGAAATTTGAATGAAGCTTCTTATTTACATCTTAGCTCAATATACAAGCAGATATTTACAGTATATACAGTTATATACAAGGTAAAAGGTAATACAGAAATGCAACAGCCCTCCCAGAAACCTGAGTCCCCAGGAGGGGCTCCCAACCGCTCTCCCACCTTCTCCCATCCCTCTCAACCTTACCTCAGTCTCAAGGAAGAATGGCGGTTCAGCCAGGGGTTTAGGAAGCAAAGTGGATTAATCAGAGAGACTAGAGAGAGAGAGAAATGCAGCTCAGGCAATGCCCCAAGAAGAAGTGCCTTGTCTATGTTTGGATTCTTGTTCTTATACATCTCAGCAAGCCTATGAGTGAAGTAGACATCACCCTTGTTTGTCTTTTACAGCCTGTAATCTAGTTCTTCTCACCAAAATATTCTAACTAGCTTCAAACTAGCACAAGGTGCAACAACTCTTCAGCATACTGGATTTTTTTCTTTCTGGCCTTGCGTAGAAGTGTCCCACTTTCAGGTGGTTTATAATGATACTTAGTTTAAAGGTGTTAAAATAAACTTTAAACCACACTGACTCAAGTAACATCTTCTCAAGAGGAAGGTCATCACCAATATACCGCCCTTTATGTGTGGAAATCAGGAGCCATGTTTCATTATTATGGATTAACTAAACCAAATCTCTATTCTGGTTGAATGCCATCTACATAGCATAATTTTGCTCTTCTACTTAAGCAAAGCCTGGTGCAGGATCCCTAAAGAGGCTAAAGGAAGCTTCTGATGATTTTGAAGTCTTTTGAAACAGCTGCCATGTAACTTCTGAAGTTATCAATAGTTTTCTGGGTTTGCCTTAAGAAATAAGGAAGTATTTGTCAATGCAGTCTGTTGCTGTGTGCTGACTGAAAGTGTTGCCACTAGCTTCTTGGCTCTGTGACTCTGTAATGAATTTAAGCAGAAGCCACAGCTCTTAATTCTACAAACTTACTTTAGATGGCCAGTGTAGATTGTCTGAAGAGAGAGAGTGAAGCTTCTCTGACATGTTATTCAAAGCCAAAGTTGAACATAGACATCTGACTTTCCCTTTGGAAGAAACTCCCTTTCCCTGCACAAAGTACAGAGGATAACTGAGGATGCTAACTGCTCAATTTTTGTGTCACAATATAGGAGCATTGTGCCTATCTTCATATTTGAGTGCTTGAATACATTTACAAGTCTGTTCCAAAATGACTAAGTTGTAGTAGCTTCTCTTTGGATCACTCATTTATAATGTGCATACATGCAGCTAATCAATAGATGAGACAGTGAAACTAGTGGATTTACAAGTTAATATGCTGGAGTCAATAATGTGCTGTAAAGACATTTTCAATTCTCAAGTCACTTCAGTTTGGTTTGTGCTAAGATTAACTACATACCTGTTGACTATGTTCATCTGTTTTAATTCCCCAAGTAACTTAAACATCCAAGGAAACTACAAAATGTGAACTGGACTTACGTTTCAGTCTTCAAGTCATATTTCAGTATTTTCACCTACTGCATCTTGCTAGTGCAAGTCACAGGCAGCTTTTCTCTTTTGGCAGAGACTTTGCACTGAACATCCCAAGTCATGTGTGTCCAGAGGTGAGGTCTCAACTGCATCCCTGGGCAACCTATTCCATTATTTTACTTCTCTTTGTAAAGAGTTTTCTAGTTATGTCCAACTTAAATCTACTCGTCTTCAGTCTAAACACACTGCCCCTTGCTCTTCTAAACAGTCTTTCCCCTTCCTGTAGGTCCCCTGTAGATACTGAAATGCAGCTCTAAGGTCTCCCTTCTCCTCTCCAGGTTGAACAGCCCCATTTTTATCAGCCTGTCTTCATAGGAGAATTGTAGATATGGCATGACATAGCTTCTCAGGGACACAACTTCATCTTTATTGGGCCTCATTCTTTTCATCAGTAGCGTACCCCACAGCATCTCCAATAGGAAAACAACATTTTTGTTCCTCTTACTGTCATGTTACACTGGTGCTTTTCAAGCTGCTTATGGAGGCTTACAACTAGCTTTTATGACCAGCAAGGGCAGGGATCCCCTGTAGCAGTCCCCTACTCCTGGCATGAATTGGCATGATTGAACTGCACCTTTCCTAAACTGCTGCCCGTACACTTTCATTTACTTTCAGGCTATCTCTGTTTGGAGAGCAGTTGTTTTCATGTAGCAAGTGTAAACCATTAAATTAAAACTGGGCAAAGGAAAGCCTTTCAAGAGATAGCAGTTTGCATATTTTTGGCCCATAACTTTTAAAAATACCTAGTTAATTTTAAAGGTAGTTCTTTTTTCAGACACATGTTCAGTCTTTGGCCTTTATAATGTGCATCCATGTAAATTGTTTATGCTTACTTTTTAGTGTCTCTCAGAAGTGATTACATACATAGCAGGCAAAGTTTGAATGAAAAGCTAGGACTGTTCAGCACAGAGCAGAGAAAAAAAGGATAAAACAGTATGAAGTAAAAAACTTCCAGGTTTTAAAATGGTGCTTTTATTTTCCATTGTGTCAGAAGAAAGCAGGGATTTAAAGCTGTGAATTGCCTTGAGGCTGTGTTATCTTCCTCTGCTTAGCAGCAGTTATAGAACTGCTGGGTTTTGCCTAGGATGGGTGAGAGAGACAAGGACTTAAGATGCTAGAGAAAAGGGAATAAAGTAAGCTTGCATTTAACAATAATATGACACATTTATTGTGCCTGTGCAAAACAGGATCTAAAAGAACGATAGCTTCCTGAAGCTGCACACAGTAACACAAGAGTATACCTGAGACTTCATTAATTACTGTTTGTAATATAAGGTGAGATAATATGATGAAATGTTATATGGAACTGTAAAGTCTTAATTTGATGGAGCACAAATGACATTCAGTGGCATTTGCAAGAAAACTGATGTGGGAGTTCTGCAATCTAAGTTTAAAGATTCAAATTGTCTTGGCACGACTACAGGATTTTCTTCAGGCTTCTTTCCCCCACCCCCAGTTTGTATTTCTTTCTCCCCCATTATGGCTGCTAAGCTGTGCAAAGGCAAGAATTGGGAGTAATTGCTTTTGTGAGAGGAAAAATAACATGGTGCTGTCCATTCACCAAAAACCACAGCCAAACAATCCTCTTCAAACTTTACAGAAAATAGAAACCTTTAGGTACTGGGTCCAGGTAATTTTAAGATCAGATGGAAGAAGTTTTACAGTGTTCAGAGACATTTTCTTTATAGTATGACATATATGACATAATTTGAAAGCAGACAAAGAAAGCGGTTTATGGCATATGTATGTATTCACAAGTGTCACAGAGGGGAAATCTCTGAATCTTTGAAAAACAAAACTTCAAATGCAACTAAAAGCAAAAGCATTTGATAATGACAAGGGCATGTTCTTTCTGTAACAAAGCAAGACCACCACAAAGCTCATAGATCTGTAGAATGGCTAGATTGGCAGGAACCTTAAAGATCATCTGGTTCCAACCCTCTGCCAGGGGCAGAGACACCTTCACAGAATCATAGAATGGTTTAGGTTGGAAGGGACTTTAAAGATCATCTAGTTCCAATGCCCTGCCATAGGCAGGGACACCTCTCACTAGAACGGTTCGCTCAAGGCCTCATCCAGCCTGGCCTTCAACACCTCCAAGGAGGGAGCAGCCACAGCCTCCCTGGGCAACCTGTGCCAGTGTCTCACCACCCTCACTGCAAAGAACCCTTTCCTAACACCTAGTTTGAACCTCTCCTCTGTCAGTTTAAACCCATTCTCCCTTGTCCTGTCATTACAAGACCTTGTCAATAATCCCTTCCCAGCCTTCCTGTATGTCCCCTTCAGATACTGGAAGGCCACTAGAAGGTCTCCTCGAAGACTTCTCCAGGCTGAAGAACCCCAACTCTTGTAGCCTGTCCTCATAGCAGAGCTGCTCCAACCCTCTGAGCATCTTCGTGGCCCTCCTTTGGACGTGCTGCAACAGTTCCATGTCATTCTTGTGTTGGATGCTCCATTAGCTTAGGTTGCTCAACACCTCATCCAACCTGTCCTTAAACATCTCCAGGGAGGAGGCATCCACAACCTCCCTGGGCAACTTGTTCCAATGTCTAACCACCCTCACTGTAAAGAGTTTCTTCCTAAATAGCCAATCTAAATCTGCCCTTCTCAAGCTTAAAGATGTTCTTGAATTGTGAAGTCCAGGTACATAAATTATCATTTTTTATAGGTAGTAAAAGACATACAGTTTCATTCCTTTGGTTTAAAATTGCTCAAGCCCTACTCAACACCTGCTACTTTGGACATTACTAAGGATAAAATAAAACAAGACAAGCAAGAAAAAAAAAAAAAAAAACCCAAGAGAAAAAAAAAAAAGCACATTTGAGACTTAAGAAGACACAGACTGCACTGAAGTGGCAGCCTAGACTTTGTTTGTTCTGAGACAAATATCTAACTTCATTCTGGCCATTAGCCAATATATCAAATGGAAAATACAGTTTATGGCATTAGGAAAAATACAACATTAACCCCCTAATGCTCCATATTAAGGGATGTACCCCCTACCATTTGCAGGTTTGAGCCCTTAGGCTCTTGCTGCTGTTTTGCAGCAGCAGTGTTTTTTCTTTCTTTTGCTATGCCTACAGATCACACAGAACAGATCTGTGAGAGGAACAGTGCTAAGGACAGTGGATGGAAGTTGCTGCTGAGCAGAGGCATGAGCTGTGACACTTAATTTAAACATACTCCTGGCGTTCAGCTGTCTGAGTGCACTAGTAATGTAGAGAAACTTACTCCAGACAGAGTTTGCATGCTTGCTTCTCCTTGCTTTTTACCTTCCCTGAAGACTTATTTCTGTCCCAGATCACAAAGCTCCACCCAAAGCTTCATTCCCCTTATGACTCAACAAATTCTAAGTTCTGTGCTGCCTTTATGAATCATAAAATCATAGAATCAACCAGGTTGGAAGAGACCTCCAAGATCATGCATTCCAAACTAGCACCCAGCCCTAGACAATCAACTAGACTGTGGCATTAAGTGCCTCATCCAGGCTTTTCCTAAACACCTCCAGGGATGGCCACTCCACCACCTCCCTGGGCAGCCCATTCCAATGCCAATCACTCTCTCTGGGAAGAACTTCCTCCTAACATCCAGCTTAGACCTCCCCTGACTCAACTTGAGACTGTGTCCCCTTGTTCTGTTGCTGGTTGCCTGGCAGAAGAGACCAATTCCACCTGGCTACAACCTACCTTCAGGTGGTTGTAGACAGCAATGAGGTCACTCCTGAGCCTCCTCTTCTCCAGGCTGCACATCCCCAGCTCCCTCAGCCTCTCCTCACAGGGCTGTGCTCCAGGCCCCTCACCAGCTTTGTCATCCTTCTCTGGTCATGTTCCAGTACCTCAACATCTCTCTTGAATTGAGGAGCCCAGAACTGGACACAGCACTCAAGGTGTGGTGTGACCAGTGCTGAGTATCTCTGTTGAAGAGAAACTTGGTCTAGTTCTTCATATCCAAAATAATTCCTGAAAGCAAAAAACATTATTCTGGTTAAGTAAAGGCTGACCTATTTGAACTGGTCAAAACCAAAGCCTGGGGAAAACAGGCCCAACAGGTATCAAATTTATAAAAACAGCTTCTTCTTTCCTCCTCAGGATAAGGAATGATAAACATGGTTTAAAGTGATGCAACAGAGGGGGTGGAGAAGTGCAAAACTATGGTTTGTTGTAGAGTAGGTCTTGTGAGATATATAGAGAAAAAATATTAATGTTAGGAAAATGTGTTGAGATTGTCCTCTAGATGGGGTCTATAGTGGAATCTCATGACATTGGTATCTTTTTAGCTTTTGATATTTCATAGTACAAAGTAGACCAATGCAGATGAAATGGAGAGGGAACGGGAGAGGAGAGAAGAGAGGAGCGGAGAGGAGAAATTGACTTGAAGGGGAAAATGTGTGGAAAGACAATTTAAGACTTTTAAAATTAAATGCAAAGTTCTTCAAATGTAAAAGTTTTTAAGTGAAATTTAAAAAAAAAAAAATAAAGCAAATTCTTTTCTATACAAATTGGGAGGAAAATAAATAGTACAACATCAATTTCTGCTAAAAATGGGAATTGTGATCATCTCTGGGCAATGCAAAGTTCTTTTCTATACAAATTGGGAGGAAAATAAATAGTGCAACACCAATTTCTGCTACAAATGGGAATTCTGGTGGTAGTGCTATTGAAAGCCTGTTGAGCACCGTCAAATAATATGATATTGACTTGAAGTGGCAAACGTGTTGAAAGACAATTTAAAACTTCTAGAATTAAATGCAAAGTTCTTCAAATGTAAAAGTTTTAAAGTGAAATTTTTAAAAAGAGAAAAGAAAAGAACTAAAATTCTTTTATATGTAATTTGGGAGGAAAACAAATAGTGCAACATCAATTTCTGCCAAAAATGGGAATTCTGATCACCTCTGGGCAAGATAATTTCTGGTAAAAGGAATAACACTTTGGTTTCCATTTGCCTAACCTTTGAGATTTTTCAGTGCTACCATGGGAATAATTTATATTCTAGTCCAGGCTGCTACAAGAAGGGACTCATAGATTACTTGTGTATCTGTAAGTTATATCCTTGTGATTTTGAGCATAAGGCTTTAGGGAGAGAGTAGGTTAATTTTTTTTTAATTAAAAAGACACAATGTGCATAATATAAGCCCGAGAAGGAAGGCAAAGCAAAGAACAAGTTAGGGACTGCCTATGTATAAAAATCACAATTTAAAATTGTAGAGTGTTAGCAGAGCTTTCTAAGAAGTAGCCTAGGAAATAGGAGAGATCAGAGTCAAGGTGGAAGTGCTTCCAGTGCTGTTCAGAAAATGGCAAAGAATCTGGAGTAGATAGGGAGCTGGGTAAGAGGAGAATGACAAAGGTGATCGTAAACTGACTATCTTAGTAAAACCCCAAGCATTCCCTGTCACTTCTGTTACTTGTGCAGGAATCTGATTTCCTTGATTGAGAATTTGCAAAATTGCATTGGAAGATGAACAGTTTAACATTCTGACTGCCAGGAGATCATAGCTTGCTCCTCCTTTGTCCAGGGGCTGTTCAGAAGCTCTGCCTCTGTAGACAAGGGACTGTCATACTGCATTATCTTCCCATCATTTATGTCTGCAGTTAGGAAAGAACAGGTTTGGATCTCTGTATTCCTGTTACTGTTAGCAGCATGCTAGCATCTGATGCCACTGAGTTTAGTTAAAGAGACACAGAAAAAAAGAGCTGGGGTTTTTAATCAGGTATCAAAGATACCTGCCAAACAGGAATTACTGTACAAAGGGAAGATAGGGAGAAAGAAGAAACCAGAGCCTAACCTTAACATGACTGGTAGCAGCTTGCTGGGCTTTGGTGATTATCCCTGAAGAAGGGACAGATACGCTGCCTGTTGGGCAGATCTTCAGTGGTTCAGAGGTCTTGTGATGTATCTGTCACATGTTGAACTCATGCCCTGAGTCTTGAGCAACTGGGTAAGCTGGCCTGCCTTTAAAGGAAGAGGAAAGGCTGAGAGTGACACCACTGGAAAGTGCTGCTTCATCAGATCAATAGACTGGAAGATGACTAGGTTCTGTAGTTGTATGCAGTTTAAACATTTGTGCAGGGAGCCCACCCGTGCAGAGTATTATTGACAGCTACAGATCAATGCTAATTTTTGATCATTTTCAACCTACAAAGACCTCTTGACCCTGTTGCCACCTTAGGGGCACTTCAAGTAATCAAAAGCAATCACAGTAGGCAGTGTAAAATCATCAGACCCTTGAAGGCTGCACAGCCTTGCCCATGCCTGGGAGAAGGACCAAAAGGTAGCAAAGAAGGCAGGCACCTTACATTATGGATGCTGCTTTCTCTGAATGGCATGAAAGACTATGCTAATTTGTTGCCAGACTTTAAGTGACTTCTGTGCTCATGAATTAAAAAATAAACAAACAAAAAAGGCAATCTGAAGTAAATCTTGGTGGATACATTATTCATGATCCTTCATTTTATGTTCTGAAAAATGTGTTAAAACAAGGTTTTATTTTAAATAACTTTTCTCCTAATTCACAGTTGGAAGAGGAGTGTTATTTGTTGCTGTTAACAGCTTGTGCTGCCACTGGCAGCATGAGAAACGTTTTACACAGCAGAAAACAAAGGTGTGGTCCTGCCTGGAGCAGTGGTGGTGCTGCCAGTGCTGCACCAAGGGGACCAGGATTGCCAAAAGCAAAGGCCGTGTCAAAGGCTGGGCTCTGGGCTGTGGCATGGGGGTCAGATCATGGTATCTCAGCACTGTTGCCCTCGGGTGTCCAGTTCAGTGGTGTTTGCACTGAAAGGACAGGCCTTAATGGGGGAATGTGAGAGTGAGCATACTTAAATGTTTACTGGATTCTTCTTAATTTAATGACTAGATGAATGAGAATGCTTCACAGTATGAGACAGGAAAAAGAAAGGAGAGTATGGGCTTGCAGTCCATTGGATTTCATGGTCAGTCAGTCTATGAACATCTTAATGTTCGCATTAAAATTTTATTTTGTTGGTTTTCTTTTAATGGTGAATGAAATCTGGACTGTTAGCAGTGTGTAAACATGGAATATATGAGTTCATGGCTTTGCAGACAAAGACTGGGAGAATATTCCAGGCAATGATTTCGATCCTGTGCCTGTTTAAGGCAGTGTCGTGATCTGCTGAAGCCAGAGGTTGCAGTACTATCCTTTGCAAGGTGTATTTTGCTCTATATATATTTGACCATTCCAGCAGGACAGTATTTCTAGGCTGAAAAAGTCATGGGAGGACATAAAGTCGTTTTTAAAATGAATCACTAAGAGTCCCATCCATCCTCTATCGAGCAGTAGCCTTTCAGATGAGCCAATTCACAAATGGCAATGGCAGCAGTACAGGGGGAGAAAATGTGGCTCTGTATTCTGGGAGTACATCCCCTGAGTTCACTTCAAACCAAACTAAACAAAAATACATGTAAACCGTTTGCTCTTCAAGAACTATCTGTAGGAGCCAGGGATAAAAGTCATCCCTGGAAGGAATGGTTTAGCAGTCTCCAGAGAACATGATGAACTGCAGGCAAGGAAATCCCTCCATCTTTGTTTCATTTCAAAGTGTGGTGAGGATTGTAAATAATTAAATCTTCAGGTTTAGCAGGGAAATGGTAGAGGGTGATGAAAAATATGCCAGTTTTCCGTTTAAAAAAAGAAATCAGGAGTTTCATAGCATCACTGTCACAAAAGCCCATCCTGGTGGTGCAGCTGATTAGAAAGCAGAGCCATTGCCTTTCGTATGGTGTTTGTAATGATGTGTTTGTACCTTTGGACAGCCTCTGTGTAGCGGGTTCAGGAGCAGTAATTTAGTGTTGTGTGTTCCCTTCCTCCCATCCCCACCTCCGAACCATGGAATGTAAATTTTAGGCTTTTAAAAGTTCTGTTTTGAAAACGTAATAGATAACTGTCCTCATAAAACCCATTAATACAGACTACATCCAACTGTAAAGCTAATTTTAATCATGTTTTGTGCCAACATAATTTCTGATGCCAGATTTTTATGCTAAGCATGAACTTCAATTTGAGCTCTGTTCTTTAACCTGCAGTTCATAATTTTGCATTGGGCTGTATAGGTTGTTGGGTTGGTTTTTTTTGGCTGTGGCAGTTTGAACGCTTCCACTTTGAAGGATCTAAGCCATAAATGTTTATTAAAAAGAATCTATAATGAAATCAGTTTTGTTATTTTTTTAATGGCCGCCTTGAGTATGTTGGATGAGTGAATGCAGGTTGTTAATCATTGAGTACTCGTGTTAGAGAAAGTGTTTGATAGTATTGCCATCTAGGGGCTGAACCAAATTCTCCATACTGAAATAAACTCCAATTGAACAGGTGCTGCTATTGACAATATACATATGTTTTTGCTTTATGGCCCACATGCTTTCCATGTTTCTTATGACAAAAGATATCTCTAAGTGTCCCACCGCAGCCAGAGCTTTTTTATATGTAATCTGTTCGAGGTGATTGCTATTTGCATTTGAGCTTAGGCTTTTTTGGCAGTGATGACTGGGCTTCTTAACAAAGAATTATACTTTTTTGCATTATTAATCTTGCTAGTGTTTGCCCTGTTGAACAGAAAAAGGAATCATTTATCAGAAAAGAATGTTTATAATCTGTACTTGTGGCATCTTCGGATTTAATATTCATAATGGTCATTCAAATGCTGTGCTATATTTATCTAAAAGACTAACTCATTGTTGTGAGGAAATAACTATTTAAATATTTATGACAGAACTTTGAATATTTAAAAAAAGAGATAAATTAATATTTCTTTAAAATTTGTTTCTGAGTCCATAGTTTAACAAATGTTTAAATATTAAACAATGGGAAGTGTTAGCATTTAACAACTTAATATGACTTACTGAAACAGGGAAATAGGCTTCAGCCTTTTCTGCCACACGAAGGAACCTCCTGCACTTCCCTTCTTGAGATGTATGTAATTAATGTGAAAACACAGCTAAAAAATGAGATTAAATGCATCAGCGATGAGCTGAACTCATCACTGCTGAACTGATTCAAAGTAATAGTGTCGCTCTGTCACCTTGCTGCCTAGATCTGAATTTGTGCTGAAGGCTCTCTTTGCCTCATGTCCAAGTGGTTTCAGGTCTAGGTGAGATGCTGTTTCAGGTGAGCTGGATAAAGCTGTGACCTGCAGTGGCAGTGGCTGCTTCTGACCATGGCTGAGGTCCTTCAGTCTGCATTCACTTGCATCCTCCTGGGCTGGGCTGCAGTCTCACATGGTGGTGGGTCAGCCCTGGCCCTCCCAGTCCTGATAGAGCCCAGTGGGATTCACAAATACCTGTGCTCTTCCTAGCCTCTCTCCTGACATGTGAGGCATGGGTCTGGTGCCAGGTAAGGTCATTTGCCTGTGTCCCCATCAGCAGTTCAGATGCTTCCTCCAACCTGGAGAAACAGGGAAGAGTCTTGCAGGTTGCCCCACAGCCGTCTTACCTTCTGCATTTATCTCAAGCAATATCTTTACAGAACAGGAGCACAGAAAACAGTTTGTTCCCTCCCTCCTTCTTTCTCTCTTCCCTTTTTCCCCCATCCAGGCCTGCTTTGCTTTAAAGAGGACTGTTTTCAGTAAGGAACTGAATCCGTGTTCTTGGAAACTAGATTGCAGTGCTTTAAGTAGCTAGAACAAAACTAACATGCCTGTCAAACATCAGGTTTACATTCAAGATGCGTAAGGATTCTGTAGAAACAGAATCACCCATATACAAGTTTCCATCATGTGCTTAAATCCTTCAGAGTACCAAGCCCTCTCATTCTCACAGGGGAAAGCTCAGACACATCTAAATAAAGCCAAAGTTGTTTGCTAGCTGAGATTTGGGTTGTGCAGGATTCCCCAGGAGTCAGTTCCAAAGGCTCTACCACAGTGACAGGTGCTTTTTAAAAGCCAAATAGGTTCTTTTTGAATTTCACCTATCAAAACCCAGCAAAATATCCTGGTGACCAGATAGGGTATTCTGCAAAGGGGTCAGAAGCAACACAGAGCTGAGACCTCATTTTCCAAGTGACATATACCACAGATGCTGATTACTTTTTTAACTAACTCAAACATCTGTATTCTTGCTTTAGGGAACAAAGCATCAGGCTCATTTATTTGGATTGAAACCTTTCACAACGTATCATATTCATGTCATTGCTGTAAACAATGCCGGACAGATTTCAAGCCCCTGGACATCTGTGCGCACATTGGAAGCTTCACCCAGTGGCCTGAGCAACTTCACTGTGGAAAAGAAAGAAAATGGCAGGGCTCTCCTGCTGAAATGGTCAGAGCCCTCCCAGCCCAATGGTGTGATTAAGGTAATCTTCATCTTGACATTTTGCTTGATCAAAAATGAGAATGGAAGTGCTAAGTATCAAAACATCAAATGCATTACACTGTAAAATAGACAACAATCCTATGTAAGCACAAGGCACTCTGTGAGTGCTCTCTGCTTGTGGTTGTATTTGAAATGAGTATTCACATTCCTGTGCCATAAAAATATTCATTTACATTGAAATAAGTTGTTCATTTAATGTATAGAAAGCTTTGCATGACAGCTCATAATTTTACTTGGTGTAGCCTAGACATTTGCAAGATGTGCTTCTTAGAAACCTGGGTTTGACAAAATGTTCTGAAATTTGGGACTTCTTTAAGATCAATGGTTTCAACTGGGAGTGCTGGTGGATAACAAGTTAACTATGGGACAGCAATGTGCCCATGTGGCCAAGAAGGCCAGTGGGATCTTGGGGTATGTTAAGAAGAGTGTATCCAGCAGATCAAGTGAGATTCTCCTTCCCCTCTCCTCTGCCATGGTGAGATCTCATTTTGAATACTGCATTCAGTTTTGGGCTCCCCAGTTTACGAGGGACAGGGATCTGCTGGAGAAGGTCCAGGGGAGGGCTACAAGGATGATTAGAGGGGACAGGAGGGCATGGCTTATGAGGAGAGGCTGAGAGACCTGGGGCTGTTTAGTCTGGAGAAGACTAAGAGGAGATTTAATTAATGTTTATAAGTATCTGAAGTTGGTCGGGAGTGGGGGGACAGGCTCTGCTTACTTGCTCCCTGGGATAGGACAAGGAGCAATGGGTTTAAGTTGCAGCACAGAAGGTTCCACCTCAACACAAGGAGGAACTTCCTGACTGTAAGGGTCACAGAGCACTGGCACAGGCTCCCCAGAGAGGTTGTGGAGTCTCCTTCTCTGGAGACTTTCAAGGCCTGTCTGGATGCATTCCTCTGTGATCTGTGCTAGATTGTGCGGTCCTGCTCTGGAAGGGGGGTTGGACTCGATGATATTCTTAGGTCTTTTCCAACCCCTAATATCCTGTGATCCTGTGAGCTGAGTGTAGACCTTTTGTCTGCACCTTTACTGGCAAAGTTTGCAGTGAGAGTAGTTCATTTGGAGTTTTTTCTTAAGTGATTACCTCTGGAGTTAGTTTGCAAAAAGCTTTGTGCTAGCCTGTGAGAGCCTTGCCTTGAAGCATGATAACAAACAATATAGTGAAAACTGTCACTAAGTGATTTATTACTGCACCTAAAATGAAAAAAAAATCATGAAAACTAGATGAAAACATTCCTTTTCTGCCAATGATCTGCTTCTGTGCTGATTGTTACTACCAAGGAATTAGGTTTCATCAGTTAAAATAGTCTGTTGCCCAGATTAAGGTCTCAACCACTAGTTACTGACAAAATACTTGTGATGGGTCTGTTTTTGGGGGGGTTCTATCCGATCTTTCTTTCTTTTTTTCTCCAGACCTACAATATTTTCAGTGATGACAACTTGGAGTACAGTGGTTTGTCTCGCCAGTTCCTCTTCAGGCGCCTTGAGCCATACACTCTCTATACTCTCATACTGGAGGCTTGCAATGCAGCAGGCTGCACTCGCTCCCCGTCCCAGCCAGTCCGAACAGATGAAGCACCACCAGTGTCTCAGGTGGCACCTGTAATCCAGGCAGTGAACGCTACCAATGTCGAGCTAAACTGGTTGCAGCCAATTAATCCAAATGGGAAAATAATGCGCTATGAAGTTATTCACAGGTGCGCAGAAGAAAATGCCGCAGGGTGCAGAGCAACCACAGAAGATGAGAAAATTGTTTTCACTGAATATAACACTGAAAGTATTACATTCACATATAATGATAAAGGGTTACAGCCGTGGACAAGGTATGACTATAAAATACGTGCCTGGAATGCAGCAGGCTACACTGACAGCTCTTGGACAGCTGCAAAGACTAGTCAAACTGCCCCAAAAGGTCTTGCCATCCCCAGGTTATCCTTGGTGTCTGTTAACCCCCAGAAAGTGCTCATCTCGTGGTCTTCCCCAACACAGCCCAATGGTATTCTTCAGTCATACAGGCTCGTAAAGAATGATGTTCTCTATCCATTCAGCTTTGATGCTGCTACTTTCAACTACACAGATGAAGACTTACTACCCTATTCAGTCTACAGCTATGCAATAGTTGCTTGTACGATGGGAGGCTGCTCTACCAGTGAACCAGCTGCCATACGAACACTTGAAGCTGCTCCTGCCTTGGTAGAGCCACCCTCTCTGCAGGCTGTCAGTGCTACTCAAATTAATGCATCTTGGGCACCTCCCCAAATACAAAATGGAGATATTATCAAGTACATATTGAAACTAAACAATGAAGAGTATTATCCTGGCAAAAGTTTGAAAATGTTGGTTTCTAATCTCCAGCCTTACACGCAGTATGATTTTGCACTGGTTGCCTGTACTGCAGGGGGCTGCACATCTAGCATATCTCAGTCAGTGATGACCATGGAGGCTCCACCATTAAATATGGATGCTCCCAAGCTGCTTGTCATGGGTTCAGAGTCAATTGAAATCACGTGGAAACTTCCAGCTAACCCCAATGGTAAAATTACAAGCTATGAGCTGAGGAGGGATGGTGTACTTGTTTATTCAGGTCTGGAAACTCGGTATCTTGATTTCACCCTGATGCCAGGCATGGAGTACAGCTACACTGTCACTGCAAATAACAGTCAAGGGAGTGTGACCAGCCCATCAGCTCTGATAAAAACCAACCCCTCTGCGCCATCTGGGATGTTGCCTCCTAGGTTGCAGGCATGGTCCTCCAAGGAGATTTTGGTGGCCTGGGATCTTCCTATCAAAGTAAATGGTGACATCAGAAATTACACAATCTCAATCCACAAGCCTGCTGAAATTGGAAAGAAAACTGTTGACTTTGATGCATCTCATGTTTCCTTTCTGAGACGGTCATACATAGTGGGAGAGCTACAGCCCTACAGCAGGTAAGTCTGGAAGATCTTGTTTGTTGGATGAGTGCTGCAAAGTGTGCTGCCAGGCAGCTTCACCATCTTGATTAAACAGATAGTCAGAGCCATGGTCTTTTGATTCCTAAAAAGGACAAAACAAACCCAAGATTTTTTTATGTTTTTCATTTGTATTAACACCACCTCTATATCCTCTTGACAAGTGCATAGCATTCAGTTAGGTTGTCCTTAATGCAAGGAGTAAGTCAATACCCTTTTATAGACTCCAAAACAGGCAACCTTGGGCTTGAGCATTTTTGCAGGTTGGCTGCATTTAAGAGTACAGTTTTACTTGAGAAAGTTTGGCATGAAGAGGCCAAAGATCTCTTAGCTAACCAATTCATAATATGCCTGTGACCGTTTAAGAGTTCCCTGCCCTCCCCCAACTCTTATGAAATCACCCAGACTAGACTCAGCCGGATGGAAGTTAAGAAATGAAGCTTTATATTCACAGCTTAGCACAATATACAAGCAGATATTTACAATATTTACAGCTATAGACAGAAATAGACAAGTTAAAGATTAATACAGAAACACAACAGCCCTCCCTTCCACCCCTCTACTTATCCCAGAGTTTGCTTTATGTGCAAGGTGAGGGAAGATTGGCAAGGGGGGTTAGAAAGCAGAAGGAGTAGTTACACAGAAGAAGCCCAGGGAGAAAAAGTACAGGCACCAACTGCAACAGAGACACACACACTCTGACTCTCCCACTCTGTCTTATCTATGTTTTGTGTTCTTGTTTTTATATATCTCAGCAAGCCTATGAGTGCAGCAGACATCACCATAGTTTCCTTTTCACAGCCTATAATCTAATTTTTCTCACTAAAATATTCCAATTAGCCTCAAACTAGCACAATGCCTATGCAAAAATTAGTAGCCTCACAGCAGGAACATGGTCACAACTTGTGTTGTAAGCAAGTGGCTTGTGTTTAAGTGAAAGCAAAAAACCTAACAGAGATTATTTGACTCTGCTACAAAAGGAGGTAACTTGAAACTGAAGATATTAATCTTCCCCACTGCTTCTCGGTTATTTATCTGACCTTTCCTTATATATTTGTGTAGGCATAATTTGTGTATGTTACATGGTTGATAAGTTTGTCTACTATTTACATATAACTAATTTAGATCTAAAGAGAGCATAGTAATAGAGGGAAGTTTTATAGCTCTCAAATTATATCCAAACCATCTCTTACAATGAATCATCATCATTTTGATTCGTATCATCAAAATTATTTTGGTCATTTGCCTCCTGCAGATGTTAAATTTGCTCTGGGAAAAAAAAAAAGGAGAAAAAAGGAAAAGAAAAGCTAGAAGACTGTGTTCTTCCTTTTTCAGCCTTCCTACACAAGGCACAGCATATAATCTATGTGTTCATACAAATAGTTTACTTAGTAAAAATGCTAAAGACCAAGAGAAATGCTCCAGAGCTCATGTGCAGTCTGTATGTGCAGTGTTGTAATCACTTTATTCCTGATTTGTGTTCCCAAAGGTACGAAGTACAGCTCCAAGCTTGCACAGAGCTGGGTTGTGCCTCCAGTGAGTGGGCATCAGTGCAGACGCTGGAGGCACCCCCGGCAGCGCAGCCAGCCCCTCTCATAGAAATACAGACAACAGCCGGGGGCTTCCAGCTGACTTCTTCCATCCTGTGGACCGGCCCACAGCAGCCAAATGGGAAGATTTTATACTATGAACTTTACAGAAGGAGGATGACTCAAGCCCACGTGAATTTAGACCTTGCGCTTGTTTACAATGGTTCTTCAACCTCGTTCAAAGACGACAACCTGCTGCCTTACACAGAATATGAATACCAGGTGGGAATCAAAGCCATTTGGCACCTCTGATTATGATTTCAACACGCTTTGAGAACCTTACTTTACACTTAGAACAAACATACACCTTTCACTTCTACTCTTAATAGTATGTTAATAGTATTGTGGTACCTGAATTTTTACTGTTAGTGTATTTTAAATTGTTGAGAAGCTGAAACTAATTTTATACAAGCAACATAGTCACTTAGTATTCACCTTTCTTAAGTTTAATCTTAAGTGCCTGTGTTTCTTGTATGTTAAATAGTTGTGTACCATCGAGGTTTTTCATGGCTCTAATATTATGTGAGCAGTGTGAAACTCTACTTCTTAAAGGTAGTTTAATTTCATATGTTTGTCTTTCTTTTTCCATCCTCTTCCAATATATTATTAAGTAATTTTTACTTTATGATATGAGTTTACATGAAGAGGGGCCGGGGTTGTTTTCTCTTTAAACTTGATATCAAGATCACAAGCAGTTTTGGTGAGTGGTTCAAAAGTGAATTTGTTGTTGTACTTCTCATGCACACAGGTATTTTTACTATTTTTTGTCTTACAAGGCTAAGATAGAATCATTGAATCATAGAATCAGTCAGGGTTGGAAGGGACCACAAGGATCATCTGGTTCCAAATCCTCTGCCATGGCCAGGGTCACTCTACCCTACATCAGGCTTGCCAGAGCCTCATCCAGCCCCACCTCCAGGGATGGGGCCTCAAACACCTCCCTGGGCAACCCATTCCAGGCTCTCACCACTCTCATGGTGAGGAACTTCTTCCTCACACCTCATCTGAATCTCCCCACCTCCAGCTTTGTTCCATTCCCCTGAGTCCTGTCACTCCCTGAGAGCCTAAAAAGTCCCTCCTCAGCTTTTTTGTAGCCCCGCTTCAGATCCTGGAAGGCCACAAGAAGGTCACCTGGGAGCCTCCTCTTCTCCAGACTGAACAGCCCCAACTCTTTCAGTCTGTCCTCATAGGAGAGGTGCTCCAGGCCTCTAATCAGCGTGGCTCTCCTTTGGACACACTCCAGTATGTCCACATCCCTCTTGATAAAGCAAGGAGACTGGTTCTGCCATTCTCTCACCTGTTTGTTTTCTGTGTCAAAGTCACGAGCTTCAGCATATTTTTATATCATATAATACCAGTGACAATGTACTTGAGTTTTAGCCCATGAACAAAGAACTTTGCTATTCATCACTATGTGAAATACATCTTAAGTTTTTATTGGAGTCACTATCCCTGGAGGTGGTTAAAAAGAGGATGGATGAGGCACTTAGTCCCATGGTTTAGTTAATTAGAAGGTGTTAGGTGTTGGCTTGGAGATGATGATCTTGAAGGTTTTTTCCAACCAGATTAATCCTGTGATTCTGTGACTTAGTGGGGTTTAGACCCTCATCAAAGAAACACCCATAACTGTGTTGCTTCTAAAAGGAAGTGGATGTAGTAAGACAATTTTTAAACAAAATCTGCTTCCCAACGGTCTGCAGGGACATGAACTCCCTGTTTTACTTTCAGCAAACCTCCTGTCATCAGACCAAATGGATTCATGGTGGAGGGTTTGAGGCTTTCAGCTATGCAGCTCTCCAGAAGAAAATATTTCACCAAGAGAAGAGTTAGACAGTAGAATCATTTCCCAAGGGAAGTAGCAGAATCCCCTATGCTGGACAGTTTTAAGACTCAGCTTGAGAGGGTGTTGGGCCATCTCATTTCAACTGTGCCATTACCAGAAGGGTTGGTCCAGATGATCCCTGGGATCCAACCTGGAATTCCAACCTGGAATTCTGTGAGGTTGTGAGGCTGATTTTTAGATCAATCATAGAATCATAGAGTCAAGCAGGTTGGAAGAGACCTCCAGGATCATCCAGCCCAACCTAGCACCCAGCCCTAGACAATCAACCAGACCATGGCACTAAGTGCCTCAGCCAGTCTTCAACCCCTCCAGAGATGGTGACTCCACAACCTTCCTGGGCAGCCCATTCCAATGCCAATCACTCTCTCTGGGAAGAACTTCCTCCTAACATCGAGCCTGTACCTCCCTTGGCACAACTTGAGATTGTATTCCCTTGTTCTGTTGGTGGTTGCCTGGCAGAAGGGACCAACCCCCACCTGGACCAACCCCTACCTGGCTCTAGCCTCTCTTCAGGTAGTTGTAGACAGTAATGAAGTCACTCCTGAGACTCCTCCAGGCTGCACACCTCCAGCTCCCTCAGCCTCTCCTCATAGGACTGTGCTCCAGGCCCCTCACCAGCCTTGGTGCCCTTCTCTGGACGCTTTCCAGGGTCTCAACAATAGACATGCACATTTCTCACCAAACAGGATATCAGCAAGCCTCACTACTTCTTGTCTATATAATAGTTGTACACAAAATGTATCTTGAAGAAGAGTTTGGCAACATTCTAAAGTCTTTACAGCCTTGTTCCTAAAACAAAAAGAATTTTAAAAAAGATTGTTGAGGCATGGCTTTGTTTTGATGTGTCTGAAACATGATGCATTCTACCTCTTGAGCTGCTGCAAGCTGGCAGCAATCTTTCCTTTATAGGCTCATTTGCTTTATATATAGGTCACAAAGTAACTCAGGGCTCTCAGGAGGCCATACAGTCCAACTTCCTGCTTGAAGCAGGGTCAGTTAAGAGGTCAAATGAGGTTGCACAGGGTTTTATCCAGTTGCATCTTGAAAACCTCCAGGAAGGAGGGAGGTTGTATAACCTCTTGGGGCTGCCTGCTCCACTGCTTGACTGTCTTCATTGTGAAAATGTTTTGTTACATTCAGTCTGAACTTTTTTTGCTTGAAGTAATAATTGTTTTGTCTTGTTCCCTCCCACCACGTACTATTGAGAGGAACCCAGACCCTCTTTCTTGTTAGCCTGTGGATAGGTGCTGGGGAACTGAAATCAAGTCCCTTCAAAGCCACCTCTTCTGCAGGATGAACAAGATCCAGTCTCACATCTTCTCTTAGCTTGAGTTCTCTAACCCCCAATCACCTTGATGACCCTCTGCTGAACTCACTCCAATTTACTTTTCTGGAATTAGGCCAAAACAAAATAAATCCTAAGTAAATGCACATAATCACTTCCTGTATTGTCTGGCTATGCTCCTGTTAAACACCCCAAGATGCTGTTGGCCATCTTTGCTGCCAGATTGCACCTCCTGAGTCATGTTCAGCTTTCTACCTACTAAGACCTTTACAACGGAGATTCTTCATAGCTGATCAATCCCTACTCTGTAATGCTGCAAGGAATTGTGCCTTCCCAGGAGCAAGGCTTTAGAATTATCTTGCTGACATTCACAAAGCTTCTGATGAGCCATTCCTGAAGCCCTGCCTTTCAAAATATCAACCGGTCCCCTTCGGTTTGTTGTCATCTGCAAATGTAATAAGATCAATTCTGTGGCAGTTCTGCTCCACTGATATTGGTGTGTTCTTTGTGGTAGCTAGAAACCACAAAGCACTACATCTAAAAAGCTGCATTATCCCATTGTTCTATCCAGCTGCTGTATGTACGTGTATTGTAGCCTCACTGGGTCATGTATGTTGGAAGGGACATCCAAAAAGCGTTCGCGTTAAATCCTTGCTTGAAGCAGATCCAGATAGAGCAGGCTGCTGAGGGCTGTGTCCAGTTGCATGAAGTTCCCCATTCTTGCATCTCCAAGAATGGCAATTTTACAGCCTGTGTGGGCACCCTGACACATTTTCTGGTTCACACCTTTTACTTTTCCTTGCCTCTAATTCCCTTGTTTCAGCTTGTGCCCCTTGACTACTGCCCCGTTACTGTCACAGTCTTGGGGCCCGAAGGAAGAAGTGCAGCTGTTTATTTTTTTCCTAGTTTCCAGCAACTCTAATTTGGGTAAGAAAAGGATTCAGAAGGGTCAATTATAAAACTATGGAAGATAGAGATGAGGATGCTACTAGAAAAGTGTAGTCAGTGTAGCATTCACAAAGCTTTACTTATCTGACAGTTACAAAGCTCTTCCTTTCCTGTAGATGTTTCTGGATTGGCAGGATGTCTGTAAGGTAGCAGCCAGTGTAAAAAGTGCACCTGTTAGCTGTGTGTGGAAGGAAATGACAAGCATTTGTGAGCTGACTGCTCCTTACTGCTGATTGCAGTTCCATGTTACTTCATTTCCTTCACTTAAAAACATCTTCTTGAAGCTAGCAGTTCAGGAGGTGCTAGGATAATGTGTTCCAAAGCAAAAATGGTAATTACTCAAGTCTGAAAATGTATTGCACTTTAAATATGAAGGTGTGTTTTCCAGTAGTGGTTTCTCTGTGACAAGAGCTATGAAACCTCTCCTAGAAACATCATGCTTTAGGGTAAACAGTTTGTGATTTAAGCCCTAATATGTGCAAATATTTATGTTTCCATTTCTTTCTCCCAGCTTTCCTTTAATGCCTATATAGGGCCTATCTTTTTCCCACAACAATGTAAAGTCTGCTTTCTACTTAGAGTTCCTTATAGCAGAACTGTTGTTAGACCAGATCTCCTTGCTCTTTGGGACAGAGTCTATGAAGAATGTGAATTCAACTGTGAATGGGGCTGAGAAGATAGCAAGCATTGTCACAGACCCAAGTTCTACTTACTTAGGAAACTTTCTTAGATAAATAAAAACCTCCCAGGCTGGAAGTTGTAGTCACTGACTGTGGGACATTCTCATCTGCACCAGCGTTGAGTTGAGTCAGAAGCAGGCTTTGGGGAAGTTGATATTACAGAGACTTTCTTGAGCCAAAGTTTTTAATTATCAGTGACAGATGACAAAGAAAGCCTCTTGACCAGATTTACCATGCTCTATTCAAGACTGCTTTTTGTCTTGTTTCTACTTTGTAGTCAAACTGAGCTGTTGACTGGGACATTAAATATTTTTGGTTTTTCTTCAATTACTGCTATTTAATTCACCATGAGACTTTTTTTGCATGCGCCCATTTGTCACTTGCAGCAGTCCTCTGGGATCTATTCAGAGCCCTTCCATTGTTGACAATTTATATCTTGTCTGTGAGACAAGTTATTTGTAAGTATAAGGCTTGGCTTTTGCTATTATGCTGATGAAACCCAGATTTATATTTCACTTAAACTGGATATTGATTCTGCTGCCTCTGCATTTGAGTCTTGTTTTCTGGACATAAAACTTTAAATGCAACTGAATTTCCTCCAGCGGAATGCAGATAAAATCAAAGTGCTGTGATGGGGCTCTCCAGCCTTTGGAGGTAGTGAGATTTAGTTCAATGAACCCTGACAGCTGCTTTGGATCTGAATTTGGGATTTTGGTCATTTTGGAGTTCTTTGATGGAAACTTGAACTGAATATTTAGGCCTTGTAAGACTAGACACAAAAGTTGTACTTTCAGAAATGATGAAGTGACTTTAGAAGCTCTTGCTGGTCGAAGGGACTATGCCTGCTAAATGCTTAGGTCACTGTTTTCCAAGGGAACACTTCTGTTCTCTAAGGGACAGATCTGCATATGCATACTGACACCTGCTAGGTTTCAGTGGGTTTTTTTTAAGGGTCATTAAAGATGCCTACTGTGCTGTACTCGGAAATAATCACTCAGCTCTTCAGAATTTTCTGTACCTATTTGTGCAGTTAGAGGTTTGATTTTTCTAGAGCATCTGGCTTTTTAATTATTTGTTGGAATGTTGCCTGAGATTGTCAGCTGTATTAAACAGATGCAATTGTATGAGCCTATGAAAAAAAACAACCTGACTTAAACAAACTATATGACTCATGAGGCCTAATGAGTTTGCAAGTGTAATCTTTTGATTCCTGGAACATGTCTAAAACAGTGTGTAGGCCCTTCTCAAGATGGTGTGCAGTGTTGCCATATAGTATCCTATAGAGTCAGACCTGTTTTTTTCTGCTAAAGGGAAGCCCTTTTGAACAGAGACTTGTGACATTTAGTGCCATTTGCAAAGCAGAGCTGTTAGAGTATGGTGTGATTTCCATGCAAGTGCAATGTCACTCCTCCTCAATTGCACTTAATTGTGTACTTAAGACTGCTTCTTTAGATTAATAGCTTAATGTCTTCCTGATTTAGAACATATCCGTATTTCCATTTGGCAGGCACAGAACATGTAAAAGACAGAAAAGTAGGATTGTCCTTTTTAGGAATGTTTTATGGCTCCCTGCAGAGGTTTATTCTCCAGGAGAGCTATCCAGTGCACCAAGACAGGATATGCAGCACTAAAGCTGCCTGCCTCCAAGCACTGTAGAAGGCAGAGCATCCCTCTTGCTTGTAAAGTATGCTTCTCACGCTCCCCTTACTGCAGCCAAGTGAAGGATCTAGGAAGTACCCCGAGATTTACCAGAGGAAATATTTTTTGGGACCTTAAATCTTGGGCTCTAAAAGAGAGAACAAATCATATTCTGACTTTGGAGAGAGAAGGCTAAAAAATGGGTGTAAAGTCCTGAAGTTTAAGGAAAGACCAACTACATAGAGTGTGACTTTCTTGGTTGCTTTCCAGAGATGACAAGAATGACACTTGGTTTACTAGTCTGGCTGTCAGAGCATTGGCTGAGCTCCAGTTCTTGCTGCATAGTTACTGACAAACAACTCAGTGAGTTGTGCAGCTTAAAATGGGTGAAACTGGTTTGCTGAGTGGCCAGTGATAGTCACCCATTTGTAATATCCCTCATATCTGTCTCTTTTTCATGGCTTTAAATGGCTATTTCCTCCTGTCTACCTGACAGAAAGATGCACTACAAAGTGGTGACATAAAATAAAGTGTAGTTAGTTCTTTTTTTGCACTCCCTGCTTGTTATCCCCTCCGGAAGAGAATTTTTTTCCTCACAAGGTTCGTTTTGCTTCTTGCTTAGGAGTAAAGAGAGTTTCTCATACTAGATCTGTATTAGGCTACTGAACTTGACCTCAGCTTCTGAAAAGAAAAACAGGCAGAACTATACTGTTTCAGTGATACCTACTCTAAATACCCTCTTGCAGAACAAGATGCTTCCTTTCCCCTAGTAGAGGGTATGCAGTCAGGAGAAGGGCCATTTGAAACCTCATCATTTTGCTCATTAAGCCTCACTTCAGGCTTCAGACACTGTGTTTCTGTTGTCAACCCTAAATTCAAGTGTCTAAAAAGTGCTTTGATGCAACCCTTTATTTTTGTTCATTAAACTAAATAAGGATATTAGGCTTACATTTGTTAGCTTCCAAAATTACCAGTGGGACCTGCAGCACCCATCTGGTGATTCTGACATATTCAGAGCCACAGCAAGCTATCCTTTAAAAAGACATTAGTGTGAGTACCAAGGGAAAATATACTCCAGGGCTATAGATGACTTGATATGATTTCCTTGATTGTATCTTTTTATTTATGAGGCTTAATTTATGACTGCTGAAAAGCAAACTAAAATGAGTGATGACTAACTACAGCCAAAGTAATAAATCAGAAGCAGAGAAAGAAGTGGTGATTTTGATCGAATCTATTGAATTAGCTGTTGCCCTTAGCCATTACAGGTATTGGAAAGACCTTTTAATATCTGCTTATCTCTCTCATGGGAACCTGGTAACTATCTCATTATATACCCATAGGAAACAAATTATTTAATTTTCTACCTTTTAGAGTTAAACCTATTTACATCTGTCATTAATTACTGGTGTTATACTGTGTTATATGAAATGAGCTTCCTTTAGAATTCAGTAGTTTTGTTTAAGTCCTGAAGTGTTTGCCTGTTGTCTTTCCATTTTCCTTCTCTACAATGGATTTAGTACTTTCATTATGAGCATTTGAACAGTGGAGATTAATAGCAATGTTAAGAGGCTCAAATTACCACAGTGCTGGTAGCCTGGACCTAAAATCTATCCCATTATATGTTTATAGCCTCCCTAAGGATGCTATCAGTGTTGAAGACAGAAAAGTATGGATCTGAGGATGGGCAATCAGAAAGCACACATTTCTTTGCTACATTTTTGTGCTCCTGATCATGAGTGGACATGGTACTTTTTTTCTCCCTTGCCTTTGTTCTTTCTCTGTAGACTGCAGCCACTTTTGAAACTTCCTACTTTGGTAATACCTGCCTGACACTGCAGATGTGATTACATTATCCTAATGCTGAATGCTGGATTTCAGTAGACAGGCTTTGTACTCTGAGCTGTGCTGATATTGCATAAGTAACTCCAATTTACCCAAGCTGCACACTGGTCAGTTCTGATGAGAAGACAGACTTGTGAAGGGTGCTGCAGCTCATGGCAAGAGGGAGCTGTGCTGTTTTTCTCCAATTTTAACCAGCCAAAATTATGGCCTCTTCAATTTTCTTGCAGACTGCTGTTTGAACACAATTGAAAATTGGGTGCTGTGTTTCTGAAATTACTTATGTCATATCTTGTATACTCCTAAAATATCTTGCAATCTTGGAGAAAAATTACACTGTGAAAACTCTGAATTTGTTTAAGCTTAGAGTTAGAATTGAACAAATTTAAGTCAAGAAACCCAAAGCAAGTCTCAAAGTATTGCTGTGGTTTTGTGACCTCTGTGCAACAACTCTAGAAAAAGTTGTATGAACTCCTCTCTGCTACTGTTTGTCTCTCCTGACATGCACTGAGTGGTCCCAGCATTGAATCCTTTTTGGAAAGATGTGTGCAGTCCATGCATGCCTTAAGGGCAGAGACTCAAGTTGTACCTGGTACTTAAGTATGTGCATGAGTGAAGGGGCTAGCTTGGTCTGACATTGTAGTTCCCTAGATGATACAGCACTACCTAACTGCCTTACTGCTTTAAGCAGTGCTCAAAGCCAATGCCAGGTCACAATTTACTAACAGGGCTACTTTTTTTAATGCAAAGGGTTGGTTTTTGAGTGCCTGCAGGAGCACAGTGCAAGCTTCTGCCACACAGAAAGCTGAGATTTTGTCTCTCATAGAATTGTGATTAATTGTGGTGTGAAGTGGTATGATGCACAGTGCCTGTAGGACATGGTGGGAGCCAGGAGGCACTGCTGGTGTCAGGTATTTGACACTCTCCT
This sequence comes from Tricholaema leucomelas, assembly GCA_013400475.1. Classification (NCBI taxonomy): domain Eukaryota; kingdom Metazoa; phylum Chordata; class Aves; order Piciformes; family Lybiidae; genus Tricholaema lacrymosa; species Tricholaema leucomelas. Next base: position 523,184 of record WAAF01020435.1, read on the forward strand.
TTCTACTGATTTCCTGCAAATAGGAAATGACCTCCATGCAAAGTAGCAGGAGCTCAGGACCTCTGCCTTCAGACAGGCGAACTGCTGCCAGCCATTCCACTCTTCTGCCTTCTGCTTTGCCACACTTCAGCAGAAGTGAAGATTATGGGAGAGACTGTTGGCTGCCCAAGGCTCCCCTTTCAAGAGTGGAGAGGATTCCCACTTGGGGTCTCCCTGGTTGGTCTCTGTGCTTGCAACCTTAATACCTGTCATATCATTTGAGCCCGGTCTCGGATGCAAGTGTTGCAAGCTGGCAGACTTTTAACAAACACAGAACATTCTCTGCCAGACCACTGCTCAGTCAGCTGCAGTTGAGCTTCTTCACATAGTCAAAGTCACGTGACAAAGGGATTGGGGGTTTTTGTTTGTTTGGGGGAACTTTTGGCCATGCAGTGAGTGTTCTGACTTAATCCTAGACTATATTTGTACTTTGAAGGGACTTAATCTGAGTGCTTTGTGTTGGCAGCTTCTTCACCTTCTCTTTTTCATCATGACAAGGTCATAGCTGATCATTCCTTCTCTTCTAGCACCATTCTTGTGTGGCATCATTGGAGGAGCTGTGGAAACCTATCCAACTGTTTAACTCAGTTCCCACTTAGCACCTCCTTCATGGAATAAATGCCTTCACATATTAGGTCAATTTGATGAAAGAAAAGCCTCTTTTTTACTTCAAACCATTGACTCCTCAGTAAACACCTGGGGGGGTAAGAGTACTGCAGTAGGGATGGATTTAGTCATCTAATGGGCTTATTCCACTGTCATTATCTACAAATCTATAGTGGATTTTTTGCTCTGGTGCCCAAAGGCCATTAAGACTTTGTTGCCCTTTATGGAAGGAGCTTCACTAAGCTTGAACAGAACAGGTTTGCCATGGCAAGGCTGTGGTCATCTTCTCAACACTTTTCTTCCTGCTCCTTTATAGGTTTTTTTCCCCTACTTGCTGTGATGATGAACCTTTCAGTTGTTCTGTGATCTTCCTGAGCAACAGCTGATCCCTGGTTTCTTCCAGGAACAGAGATCTGAGAAGGTTCATTTGAGATGGAAAAAAAAAGAAAAAAGAAAAAAAAAAAAAAAGAAGAAAAATAAAAATCTCAGTTACCTGTAACTGGAATTCTTCAGTCCTCCAAATATAGAGTCTCTGGAGAGATTTCCCTCCTCTCTCTCTCTGGCTTCACTTCAAAGTGCAGTCTGGGCCAGGGGCCAGGGGATGCATAAAGCACTTTAAATAGCAACCTGCGTAACCGATTTTGGAGCCCTCTTCTGGCTGTTTCGGGACAGTGCAACCATTAGCACCGCTTCTTTTGGCAGGGTGCTGAGCCATGCACCATGATGTCAGACTTAATGTTGTTGGAGGCAGCATAATTAGAAAGTCGATTTGTAACAAACTTTTGTTGGCTCTCTGCTGTCTATGTTTTGGCATGATTCTGGGATGGCTTTGCCACACACTTCTCTCTTTTATAATCTTCTTGAGTTATGAGAATGCTGCTGCTTGTTGACTTCTTGACATGTCTTTGTGAATACAGGTAAGGATTTTTAACTTTCTTTTGGGTGCTGGTAACATCACAGTTTATAAGGACTTTTTGTGAGCCTCAAAAGTTTTTATTAAAGACTAAACTGTGACAAGAGGACACAGCCTCAAGCTGCACCAGAGCAGGTTCAGGCTGGATGTTAGGAAAAAGTTCTTCACAGGAGGAGTGAATGGCATTGGAATGGGCTGCCCGGGGAGGTGGTTGAGTCACCATCCCTGGAGCTGTTTAAAAGGAGGCTGGGGTGCCATGGTTCAGTGAATTAGAAGGGCTGGGTGATAGGTTGGACTCGATGATCTCAAAGGTCTTTTCCAAGCTGGTTAATCCTGTGACATATCAGTTTAGCCAGGGTAGCCAAGTAATAGCTTTTATCTGCAACTGTTTTGTGGTGACTTTTTGAGGAGTCATGACCAAACCTCTTATTCTAATAGGCACTTCTCATTGTGGTTTCTCTTGCCATGCTGTTCCACTTCTTTGTGCAAACAAGTGGCTGAATATCAGTATTTTCATCTGCAATGAGTTCTGGGCACTAAGTCTTCAAATGCCAAGCAGGATTTACTTGGGCAGTGATTCTAAAAGGGAAATATTTTTATGCCTATCCATCCTTTTACAGATGGTTGAGCAGAAGCTGAGGGAGTCGTGGGAATCCAGCTTAGGTCAGTGTAATCCTGAGTTTAGATCCTTGAAAGTCCTGCTTAGCTGTCACAGCTGTCTCAGAAGCTGGTGTTAGAGAGTTTCACAGACTATACATGGAGGTTTTCTGCTGGAAACATGTCTTGGCAGGGCTGAGTAGCTGATGTCTGTCTAGGAGACATGCACAGACCATACTTGTCTGTCAGGCCCACATGCATGTGGCCATGACCTCAGCATTTTCTCAAGGACGCTCATGTGACACCTGGGGGATGGCCCACGACCTCTGCTCCCCTCGACGTCCCTAGGGAAGGGCTAAGCTGAGAAGCCACGTCTGGTCCTGCTTGCCTGTGCTCTGCCCAGCTAGCCTTGCTTTCATTGTGTTCATTCAAAGTGAAACAGCCCTGAAGGCAGCACTGGGAGCACCCCAAGTGAAAAGATGGGTCACCTGCTTGTGCACTCCTAATCTGCAGAGTGGCAAGCTTGACTGCCTCCACTGAAGCATGTGGGTCAACCTAAATTACCTGCCTCCTGCAGGAATCCTCTAAGCACTCATCAGTAATACGAAAGGCCATGAGCATCCTCTTTTTTCCCTTATCCTAACACTGGTTTAATGAAAGAACCCTTGTTTCTCTAAAATGAGGCTTGCTTTCTGAAACACAAGATGTAGGCACCTGTAATAGGAGAGAGATCTGTGGAAGTAGATGTTCTCATCCAACTCTGAGACATCTACTTCCCAATTGAATTGCATCACTCTTTCCTCCAAAACTCCTGGAAGGTCCCATTCTGAGACTGAATTCCTGTGCTACACGGGAAGCCTCTGTTCCTAACTGATCACCTCTAGATTAGCTCTGGGCAGCTTACTTGGCAGGTCAGGTCTGACACTGTTACGCTCTGTGCTCATTAAGGGCACAGCCTGGATATAACTGGAGCGTTTGAGCTCCAGTTAGTCTTGGTTTGATGCCAGTGACACACTCAGGGCTGCTTTTTCCATGTGTGGCTTATTCTTTCCACAAAGAAATATGCCCTTTGAAATGAATGACTGTGGATATATCTTTGTAGCAGCTGGAACAGAACTGAGAGAAAGGGTTTGACCTACTGCAGTGAAGTGAATGGAGTTTGACTCTATGAAAAGTTCACAACAGAGATATATTAGTGATTTCACTGGAAAGGAAAGTGCTTTGGCTGAGCTTTGTATCATAGGGCATCATCTCTACTTCTGTAGGGTTTTATTGGATAGTGCTGTATGTTACTGATGGAATCAGGCAGGAAATTCGGGTTTGCTATTGGCAGGATTATGGTCTTCAAAACCACTGTGATGGTTTGGGGGCCTTTTTCCTTCCTCAGGCTCCTTGTGGCGTGTTCTGTAGTCTTGGAACTCAATATTGCAAGTTGGAAGGACTCCAGGGTCAGTTTTGAAGATCTCTTCCTTCTAAACTTCCTCTTTTTTATTAAGGCACAGTCCCCACGTCCACTTCTCCAGGACCTCTGCCCAGAGCGGATCACATAAGAATATGTTTTACTGTAGTTAGAACCACTCGACATGAAAGCTTACTAAGGAATACTTAGACTAAAAATCACTCAGTCCTCTTGTATTGCCATTTAGATCTATCATTCTGATTGATCACTGTGTGGTTGGCTAATATTGAGCCTAATTTAACCCTATACACTCATGCATCCATCTATTCTGTCTATTGTACCTGACATTCTACAAATTACTTACTCATGCAAATGACGACCTAAGGCAACCTTTTATGATATTCGTGTTTAATTATACAAATGCTTTTTGATAAATAAGATTATACATCCTTCCATATGTTTATTCACTCCTTGATGAAAGCAAAATTTAATTTTCATGCAGATTTGTTGGAGAGTGTGCTTAATAAGTGCTGAGTTTTATGTAGTCTGCAGATCGCTCTGGTTTGGGGAAGCTGACAAAATCAGTAGGCATAGTTCATCGAGACGTGTGGGTTTTAATCAGGCCTAATTCAAGCTGCTATGTTTTGAAACCTTGGAACTGAAGCCCTTGCCTTTGTGCTCATGCAATAAAGCAAATGTTGTTGTGAAAATGAATGAGAGATGCTGACTTAAATGTGCATGTCAGTAGGCTTTGTTTGTATTATGGCTTACTGAAAATGTTGCCAAATGACTGATACATTCCTATTTTCAAGAGAGGAATGTTCCTGTAAAACTTTCCAGCTTTAAAAGATAACTACAGTTTGGCTTTTGCTGTTCACTCAAGGTGAATGTTACTTAGTGCCAGGCTGAATTCATTGGGGCTGCTTGCGTGCATGAAGAAAGTGTGTTAATAGGAGAAATTGTCAGGACTGGATATCAGTATTTTTGTTCAGATATCCTTGAAAACATTATCAGTGCTGATCACCACTTCTCAAGGAATCCTACAACACAGGCAGTGGTGGGAATTCAGTGTGAGGATCAGCTATGAAGGACACACACAAACACACACTGCCTGAGACATGAAATCTCCTTCTTTTACCTGAAGAGTGGCTGGAGAGCAGCCAGGCAGAAAGGGACCTGGGGGTACTGTTAGATAGTAGGCTGAAGATGAGCCAGCAGTGTGCCCAGGTGGCCAAGAGAGGCAATGGCATCCTGGCCTGGATCAGTAACAGTGTGGCCAGCAGGACAAGGGAGGTTATTCTTCCCCTGTATTCAGCACTGGTCAGGCCACACCTTAAGTACTGTGTGCAGTTCTGGGCTCCTCAATTCAAGAGAGATGTTTTGGTGCTGGAATGTGTCCAGAGAAGGGTGATGAAGCTGGTGAGGGGCCTGAAACACAAACCCTGTGAGGAAAGGCTGAGGGAGCTGCGGTTCAGCCTGGAGAAGAGGAGGCTCAGGGGTGACCTCACTGCTGTCTACAACTACCTGAAGGGAGGTTGTAGCCAGGTGGGGTTGGTCTCTTCTGCCAGGCAACCAGCAACAGAAGAAGGGGACACAGTCTCAAGTTGTGCCAGGAGAGGTATAGGCTGGATGTTAGGAGGAAGTTGTTGCCAGAGAGAGTGATTTGCATTGGAATGGGCTGCCCAGGGAGGTTGTGGAGTTGCCATCCCTGGAGGCGTTCAGTGAAAGACTGGATGAGGCCCTTAGTGCCATGGTCTAGATGACTGGCTAGGGCTGGGTGCTAGGTTGGACTGGCTCATCTTGGAGGTCTCTTCCAACCTGGTTGATTGTGTGATTCTATGATTCTATGATATAGCAATGGGAAATACTCCATTCTTCTGTTAGGAAGTGACTTAGTCAACACAGGCTTTGGGTGGCAGTCAGGGAGCGTTTTACACGGGTGTCATTGCTCTGCTTTTTTGCCAGTGTCGGTACAGCTGCAGTAGCATCCTTGGCTAACCATGGATGTTTTGTGGGCTTGAGTCCTTCACTAACAATTTCTCTGTTCCTTCTTTTTGTGTGCTGCAGGTGTGGTCTGTAAACTCAGCAGGCCGGACAGCAAGCAGCTGGTCCCGCTGCCGAACAGGCCCTGCCCCTCCCGAGGGCCTGGGAGCTCCTCTCTTCGACAGGGTCGCATCCACAGTGGCCGTGGTGAATATCAGACCCCCTCTTAAGCCAAATGGGGTGGTCAGCATCTACAGATTGTTTTCAAATGATACCAGAGGGGCCAATGTGGTGGTGAGTATAATCAGCGCTGTTTCTGCACTTCCACTTGGACTTGCCTTTTCTAGCTTTAGCAGTTTCATTTTTACAAGCTGCTGCTGTTGATTTGCAGACTGCCTTCCCCTCCTGCACTCCCATTGTTAACTTCCTTCCTTTGTAATGCTTTCTCTTGGCTAAAACAGCACCAGGACTTTCACTCGTCTCATCATTAAACACTTCTGATGTAGTGATGTGCTGTGACAATGTGACAGGCATCAGTACTGTTCAAGGGCAGCTAACCATCCGAGTGAAAAGCTTTCAAACAGCTCCCTCCAGTCCAAATGGTGCAGTGGGAAACTGCAGCTGGTAGGAAATGACTGTGTGCTTTGGATAGCCTGTGGATTTGAAGCTCACATTAAAGTGCTGTACATGAGCTTTCCTTAAAAACTTTCCAGTTGGTAGGAAACATTTAATGGTAAAGCACTAAAGAATAGTGCAAGTAGCCAAGCAACTTTGACTGTTGATGTCTTGACCAAAGCACCATTAGATGTCTAGAAATGACCAATCTCAAGGAAACCTGTGGGGCTTCATAAGAGTCATAAACCAGAGAAAGGATAAGCCTGTGGAAGGTATCAGAAACAGTTAACACCAAATCAGTGCAAAACACTTTTTGTCTAACACAATCTGTTTGATAGTTGTATGGGATTTTTTCCATTAGCCCATGTTACTCAGCTTGGAAGTGCTAGGGACACATTCCCAGGTCATCAATCCTCTTCATGAGCTTAAGCTGCCTACTGACTGCACATTACACATGTATTCCTTCCAGTGCAATTGGCTGTGGCCATGTCTGAGTCAGCCAGTTCATCTCATTGAGGCATGAATGCATTTCCATCCCCCCACACCCACCATGCTGCTGGCTCATCTCTGGCTGTGCCATTAGGAAGTACCAAGTGCTTTCCTTTGCTTGACTCTCCTTCCTACTTTTTGCTGTACCCTGATAAATCACATGCTGCCAAGTGGGAACAGATGTTGCCCCTCATTGGTGTTTTCTACATACTTTTATCTCTTTGGCTTAAGAAGCTATACTAGCAACAAGTAAAGTGGCAGATCCTGTGAGCAGTTTTAGAATGAGGGCACTGTATTCTTTACTAGAATGCCAGGCCTCCCTAGCTGAGCACAGGAGAGTTTCCTAACAGGCTTGCCCAACACCACTGCCATTTGAATGTCTAGCAGCATCATACTGGCCTTCAACTTAAAGGTACCTACCAGTGAGCACATTCTTCTGTGTATGAGCAAACTGAACTCACTACACATTATTTGTATCACTGCCCACTTCAGCTTCATCGTGGGAGAAAAATGGATGCAGAGTTTCCAGTACACAACAGCTGCACTAATGTTAGACTTAAAGGACATGCAGAACTTTGTGCCTATCTTCTTCTGGAGTTAATTCACTTCTGTAACTCTTATTTAGTACTTGTGGTACTTGAAGCTGTGACAAGTTCCCTCTTAATTTTTATAGCTGTCAGAAGGGACTGCCACCCAGCAGACAATACATGGGCTAAAACCTTTTACTACATACTCTATTGGTGTGGAGGCCTGCACCTGTTTCAACTGTTGCAGCAAAGGACCTATGGCCCAAATCACCACGCAGCCAGCTCCACCCTCAGAGCAGCCTCCACCACAGATCCACACTGTGACCTCCAGGAATGCATCTTTCCACTGGAGCGCCCCTCAGTCACCCAATGGCATTGTCACCAGGTAGGACAAACCTGCACAGCTTAGCTAGGGGTGGTTGCAGAACAATTTGAGATGGAGGACTGAGAGCAATAGATGTTTGTGGCTGCCATGCTCCTTTTCCCATGTATTGGTGGAGATATGCCCTGTGGCCAGAATACCATCTGAGAGGTGTGCATGCACAAAATTGTTCTTCTTCTAAGCAGGAAGTTGGGGAGAATGAAGGTGGTGAAAATGAGCTCTGGTCAGCGGACTTGTCTCACACAGCCACACACTTGTCTCACACAGTGGTTGCACAGCCAAAAATTTGTGAGCTCAGCTGTCAGTGAAGAGACAGCTGCATCCTGTATTACTTAGTCAAATCCTGATGTGCAGAAGTAGGCAGCAAGGTAACAGGCATCAACAGTTTCATTAGGAGGATGACTTCAACCATGCTCATAGGTGGTTTATAGCTGGGGCCAAGATCTTCAAGAGAGAAAATGAGATTGGGTCCACTCTCTTCTGGTAGCCAGACATACAGCTGTTAGGATGAAATGTATAACTGGTCATTATGTGTTTAAAGCCTTTGATTAAGCAAAATGCCAACTTTCTTCTCAGCTACGAGCTCCATGTGTATATGGCTTGTCCCCTGAACCTACAGCCAGCAGTGAAGGCTTGCAGTCCTGGCCCAACCGAGGTGAAGTATACAGGAAAAGGACAGAGTGCCAACGTGTCCAACTTGGAACCTTACACAACTTACAACCTGCGAGTTGTATCTTACAACTCTGTTGGCAGCAGTGCCTCAGAATGGATTGGGTTCACTACGGAAAAGGAGCGTGAGTATGAGAAACAGGTCACCCATTAGCAGTGCCCACTTCTGAGGCACGAGGCTGCACAGTGCCAAATGGTTTCACCTCTGCAAAAGAGAACATCCCCACAAACCTGTCTCTTCAGTGTCCTCAGTTACTGTGCCTCTGCTGCCTGTTCATTGAAATTCTGCTCTGGGGCTTGACTGCTCATTCCTTCAAAAATATTTCTTTGCTCACCATCTGATATCATATCCTCTGTCTTGGGAACCTGGAATCCTTCTATTTTACTGAAAATGGGCAGCAAAGCTGCATGACATAAAATGTTCAAGTATTACCAGAAGGATGATGTGTAGTAATAAATACACTGCCATAATTCCTGGGAAAAGTGGAGATCTTGAAAGAGACCTGATGAATGTTTTGGGGAGCAAGCTTCCTGTCCTAATTCATGCCACTCTTCTGCTAGGGCTCATGAGAGTTTTCCTTAGCTGTCATCTGAATGATTGGATCCTTGTTGACACTTAAGTAAGAACTTGCTGCTATTTATCTGACCACTACAGGCAATATGTTAAGGCCTTGTGGTGGTCTGCATGGAAATTAAACATGCAGGACCTGTGCCTGCAGTCAGAATAGATTTTGCCATCAAGACTGAATTTGTAGTAGTCTAACATCAGCTTCTATTAAAAAGATCTATAGTACAGTAGCCAGAGTGATTCGGTAACGGATTAGATGGGCATTCATCTCGGTCTGCCAGGTCAGGCCAAAGAGGTTGTTCACTTTTTACATATACTCTCCTGTCAGGAATTTAGAATCACCTTTCTAAAAATTCTTTTTACATCACTTGATATTCTGCCTAGTAATTACTAGAAATGTGTCTGTTATATCCTTAGCAGAAAAGTTCAGGTGAAGCAGCCTCAGATTTTCTTTAATGTCACCACAGAACAAAAAAAAATTAAATCAGGTCTTTGCCTCTAAAGCTGTGTTTTGTCACATTGCAAACTAAAAAGCTGCACATGGTAGTAAACTTTTACATGGAGAAAATTTGTAAGGAACTGGTGAGACATACAGAACAAAAGGATTTCATAGCCAGTTTTAAACCCCTGTGCACAAAGAGATCCACAGCCCCCTTCTTTCAGTCTTGCTTTTCTTCTCTTGCTGGTGTCTTCACACCAAGTCTCCGAAGTCACTCTGAATGTCTCCTTTGTCTGGCCTGGAAGATTTGCTTTAAGTGGCAGTGAGCAAACAGCAGCAAAGTGCAGATGGGCATGCAGCTTTCTTATGAACAAACCAGCACGTACTGGGCACATGGCTTCATGGCAAAGCCACAAGAAAGGACCACCTCAAACTTAAGTGAAGTTTTTGTCAGCAAGCTTTTGAGCCCAGCTGATGAACTCTTCCTCCCTGAAGTGAGTTCTGGGTTTCTTATCTCTCTGCCTGCCATCTGCTCATGCTTTCTGAAACCCCATTTTTTTAATGTATGTACACATGTTAAAAAATGATCCTGCACAATTTCTTGGCTTTTGCAAAAGAGGCCTTGCCTTAGCAGTGCAGGTCCCACAGCCTTCTGTGTTTCCCTGTCTCTCACCTTAAGCTAGACTTTAATTTATAGAGTTTTAGTGTTTGTACCACATACACAAAGGAAAAGGAAAGGAGTTCTTGGTCTTTCTTAAAAAATATGAGCTACTTCTGCTTTCCCAGTGTATAGCCTGACATGCTAGAGCATGTCTTTTCTACTAGCTAGTGTCTTCCCTACTCGTACACCTCTATCAGAGGGAGAGGGAGCACATGTGACAGAGAGCTTGTATCACGCAGTCTCTTTCTCTGAGCTGTGTAACTCAGTCATGCATGATAGCAAGAAATGAGCTTCTTTCCTTCTTCGCAGCACCTCGGTATGCAGCTCCGTTCTCTGTTGTCAGCAATTTATCTACCATCCACATAGACTGGAGCCGCACTTTTGTGCTGAACGGCCGCCTGAAGGAGTACGCGCTAACGGAGAGCGGGCAGCGCATCTACAGTGGCTTTGACACTGAGCTGTACCTACCAAGGACATCCGACAAAAGTCAGTTTCAATTCCCTATCGTTTCCCCTCTGTGAAAGATTGCTGAGCTAAACTAATATTATCATGTGCTAAATGTAAGAAAAACTCTCCGTAGTCATCCCAAGCTTAAGAGCACGGGAGTGTAGTATAGACATATGTAAGGAGATGCTTGAAACAAAAGTCCTTGGTGCTAAGCTTCCTCTTAAACATTGCACCTGACTGGCAAAGAGTGACTCTTGAGAGTCAAACTTTCCCAAACGCTGTGTTGCAATCCCACCCTTAAGGGCTATGCCCCGGGAAATGCACAGAAGTCTTCAGCTTCAGAAAAGACTGGAACTTAAAGTTTCATTTGAAGAAAATCAAGCCACTAGCTCTTGGAATCAGCTCTTTTTTCCCAATGCAGTTTCTCTTAAGAAATTTGCAATTTTAACATACCAAGGGACTGTTAACAAGTGAGGGGAAAAATAAAAGAAACTAAAAGAACAAGAGAAAAATGTTTTCTGTTTTCAAGGCATTGGGCTTTTTGTACATCAAAGGTTGTGCAATGTACTTTTTACCTTCCTTATTACTGCAGTGATGCTATTACTGTTTTCTCTTTTACTCAAATATTTTAACATGTTTGTATCAGCCATGACTGGAATATGAGAGACTTAGGGCAAAATTATGACTAAATCAAAAGTGGACAGGAACATGATTTCTAGCAACATAATAGCAGTGACTACCTATGGTCTGTGTCATGGAATTATGCAAGAATTAATAATCTGTATTAATTTTGATATCCAGGCAAAGATTGTTAATAACTATGAACACAGTTTATTAACATTAAATCTCACCAGAAAACTTATTTACAAGGTTCAAAACAAGCTTCAAACAGTACCCCAAATGCTTTCAGGGAATTCTGTTACTGTCTTGTCAGCTGCTGAGACTTCTGATTCTTCCCAGGGTGCTGGGGAAAGGAGACAGACCATCTCTGACCTTATTCAGGCTTCTCTGGATGATCTGTGTTTCTCCAGAACTCCTCATCTTGGCAGGTGTAGGCAGGATGTCTTGTGATGCAGTCTTAGCACGATGTCACACCAATTGCACAGAGGCATTTAGAGCCTGTTCCTGGTAAACTCGAGGCAGTGGAGTTTCCAGACAGTTCAGGATGCACTGAGGCAGTGAGCAATGGCAGCAGGTAGCAAGCAAGCATGAATACAGTGGCAAAGCATGTTGTGTCACCTGCTCATCTCTTTTTATCAGTACAGCCAGAGACTAATGGACATTTGGACATAGATTAGCCAATCAGAATGGCACTTTGCCAAGCTTGACCATATCAGGTGAAGTCAGGGCTTTTGTTTTCCTTTCCAGCAGTTGTTTTTCTCAGCACAGGAAGCGGCAGAGCAGGGGAACATGTCTGGACAAGCCAGAGTCCTTAGACTTGGTGGTTTCAGGTTCTTTGTCCTGTTTCCTGTGGTTGCTTCTTCCCATAGCAGAAGGAGAGAGAGCAGAAAAACATGCAAGCCAGGACATGGATAAGCCTATTTTGGCCTATTCAGGCCTACCACGACAGTCTGCCATGGTTCTTAGTTGAGAAGCTCAGCACCCATCCATAAGGGATTATGAGACTCTGTGCTGGAACTCAGGTAGGTTATGCCTGCCTCAGCTTTTCTCGGCCCGGCCTGTCTCAGCTAGTGGATGATGGTGGAGAGGTAGTACCTACAGAGTGTTGATTTCTGCTGCTGACAGTATTTTCAAACCTTTTTTTGTGCAGCTTTCTTGTTTCAAGTAACCTGCATCACCGATGAAGGGAGTGCCATGACACCAGTCATCAAGTACAGTGCTGGAGACGGAGTTGGTAAATACGTGAAGAAATTAACTAGCAACTATCCATTTTATATTTGTTGTGGAAATCTGATTTGTAGTGCGTGTCAGACAGGATGGCATCTGAGGTAGGATCAGGGGATTCTTTAGTGGCTTAGAGTATGAGCTATGTAGGTAATGTGTTCTAGGTTTTTTTTTTGTCATGGATGGATTTCTGTTCCTTTACATCATGATAAGCTTCAGATCTGCTCTGCAGACTAGAATATGCTCTCTTCCAGATTTTACTTCCAAATTCAGAATGTATTGAGTTGTAATCCTGTCATCCCCCCCCCCACCAAGTTTTTCCTCAGTTGTTTCTCCTCTCACATCTCACCCCAGAAAGGGGCATTCTCCAGCTGCTTTCATATGAATCATAGAATCAACCAGGTTGGAAGAGACCTCCAAGATCATCCAGTCCAACCTAGCACCCAGCCCTAGCCAATCAACTAGACCACGGCACTAAGTGCCTCAGCCAGGCTTTTCTTCAACACCTCCAGGGACAGTGAGTCCACCACCTCCCTGGGCAGCCCATTCCAATGCCAATCACTGTCAAGAACTTCCTCCTAACATCCAGCCTGTGCCTTCCCCAGTACAACTTGAGACTGTGTCCCTTTGTTATGTTGCTGGTTAGCTGGGAGAAGAGACTGACCCTCACCTGGCTACAACTATCCAGCCTCTGCAGTTTCACCTCAGATATGTTCCTCTCACCAGTTTAAGTCATACTCGATGTTGTCAAGATTCAGCTTATAACACCTACTCTTTCCCTTCTATTCATGAGGCCTTTGCCTGTTTGGTGGAAGTAAGGGATTTTGGTGTAGTGACGTCCTAAGTCATTTGTTTTCCATTTGTATGTGTCCTAGTATCCATAGTATCCTACTAGTACCCACAGATGCCTGGCAGTAAAAGGTTTGCGGGTTTTTAACTCCATTTTTGTGGAAGCAAAGCTAAGCTTGGACTATCTCTAACTGCCATACTGGTTTTAATTCAGTTTTTAATTTTTTGAGTTGCATCTTGTTTAGCTTCTTAAAACAGATGGACCATGTCTGTGCACTTACTCATTACTTATACCCCTTTGTATGCTCTCACTCTATCCTCCTGCAGAATCTTAGGCAAGGCTGCTGCATTACAAAATGTTCCCATTTGTTCTACATCCATCACATTCCACACTCTGCTCCTTTTTCTCTCAATTGCTGCTTGTGCCCAACACCACAGGCAACTTGCAGAGGAAGCTCAGAAGCGAAGGTGGTGGAAATGCCCTTAGCCAGGAGTATGAATACACATGTAGGACTGCAAGTAACAGGGAATCCTGTCACTGAGATTTCTTACACTTCTGTCATATATGAAGCAAAGCCAACCAAGTGATTTCTTTTTTCTACAGGTGGAGGAAGGAGGAATAAAATGTTTCGTGTTGGTTGCTTTTGCATTAATTTATCACTCATTTCAGTGAAGCCTTCCTCCCTCTCTCTTTTTAACTGCACGGGCCAGCCATTACACAGTGCTGGAGAGAATGTCCTCTGTCTGTACCACTCTGAGATCACCACAGTCATTTCTACTCCTCAAGGTTACTTGGAGAAGCTTTTTTTCCCCCTCTTACATACCTCCACCGCCTCCTTTCTCAAGAGCTGCTGATGCAGTGGTGATTTCCAGCCGAAGCAGAAATGCCAGAACTTTAAGCAGGGTCTCTTGAGGGTAGTAAGTTTTTTATTATAGCCCACTAGCATATTGAACCATTATGGCACCTTGAACATAAGTGCAAATAAGCACATGATGATAAAATTACTTAAATTTCTGCCTAATTTATTAGCAAGGAAAGGGATAGCATATTGCTAAATGCCTTCTGAAATAACAGTCCCTTTCTCCCTTAATTCTTCTTGGGTTTTTTACAGGGCTGATCTTGACAACACCTGGAGAGAAGGACAAAGGAGAGTCCAGGCATGCAAAATTCTACAATGAGTTGTGGTTTGCAATGTTGATGGTAGTTCTAGGCTTGATCCTTTTGGCTATTCTTCTCTCCTTAATTCTTCAAAGAAAAGTCCACAAGCAACCCTATGCACGAGACAGACCTCCTTTAGTTCCACTCCAGAAGAGAACCTCACCAATGAGCGTGTACTCGTCGGGTGAAATCCATCCGGTATGTTTGAGTGTTTGCTAAAATGTAATGTTCTGTATCCACTGCATTGTACTTTTATTTGCCCACGCAGAGGGGCTTTGCTCCTTGCACCATTTGTTACCAAATGACTGCTGTTCAGCATAGGAAAAGGGCTGTCTGATGTACCTGTGAAGGGAATCAACCAGACTACAGGAGTTTAGTCTGAAAAGATCACTGTGGAACCTGCTCTGCAGGCCCTGAAATGCTTCCGATGCCCAAAACAAACTTTGAATATGGAGCTGCAGAAAGTGCAAAGCTGTCAATGTCAGCCCGAGGTTAGCCAACACCTGCAGTAGTCCTGAAAAGGCCTTGGCATGCTGTAGGTGCCATAGCATGCTTTTGCAGAGGAACCTTTCATATGCACCCAACTCTCTGTTGTAGTTGGCTAACCAGGACCAACTTTACAGTCTATGTCATAAATATGCCTGTTAAAAGAGCAGGACTTAAGAGAGGGTTTTTTTTTTTTTCCCTTCTCCACCACCCAGCTGGAGTGCTCTAAGATGAGCAGCATGCCAGGAAGGTTTGGAGGCGAGTGAATGCAATCAGGGAAAATCTAGGGACCTTCACAAAATGCTTGTGTTCATCCACAGTGGGACCACCTGAGCACTGGGAGGAGAACTGCTGGGGAGTGATAAAGGCTTTGCATCATTTTTATTATGGAGTTATAATGCTAAAAAAACCCCAGTAGATAAAGAGTAGAGTCCACCATACAGCAGCTGGTAGTGCCATCTTACACTCTGAGGGAAAGCAAGACAAAAGCAGTATCACAACTGTTACAAGACTGAGGATGGGAGCAGCAGTGCTTTTCATTTCTTTGCTTCTTCACAAGAACAAGCCATGAGATGATTCTTCTTGTCACTTCTCGGCTTCTTTTTCCTGTGAGCACCATCAAGCAGGATAGTGACTGCTGCATCCTTCACGCATTCTGTTCTTTCTTGTCTCAGTGCCAAGAAGCTGCATCTGTGCCTCAGCGATGGAGCTCTTGGAAGCAATGGGACTTCCAGTGTGCCCCTTCTGGCAAAGGCTAAAAGCAGAAGAACTTCTTGGGTTTTGTCTCAGAGTTTTTATTCCTTTTCCTCAGCAGTCTGTCATGGTGTATTGTGCCTCTTGACTTTAAAATGTCATTGCTGTCAGCATGCCTGCACAGCTCCTTTTCATGTTTCTGTATTCACCCAGTCCTTTCTTTTCTTTTTCTTGCCTTCTTTTTTTCAGAAGCTCATGGACTTATTAGAAAGGAAGATTCTACAGTGCATTAGTTGAAGGACTTGCTGTGAGATATTAAGAAAGGGTTACAATGAGGCAGCAAAATCAGTTGTGTTTTACAATCAATAGTGAGGTCATATGCAAGCAATGCTGATTGCCCACGCAGTACTTGCTGACCAGTTGAAAGTGATGTAGTGCCTCATTTTTGTCTGTTTCTCTCCTCCTCCGTGTCCTGCTACATTGCTCCCCTTCAGAACTGCAGCTAATTCACATCTTCCCTAAGAAACAGACCGCACCTTGCCCTGCCCTAACACTTTTTCCTCCCTCTCTTTAACCTCAGTTTGAGACCATTGCTGACACGTCTGAATCATCGAGCAGTGTCACTCTCAAAAGCTACACAATGCACTTTGAGGTAGAGTTGTTAGCTTGCACAGCTGCAAGATGTGTGATGTGCCAGATGACCCAAAGAGCATGCACAAAGGCAGCTTACATTGCATGTTGCAGCTTACATTGCATGTTTCTCCTGGACCATGTCTGTCCCTGGCCCTAATACCTGAAAAAGGAGGTCTGCTAACATCTCATTGATGTGCAAATCTGGGCTAGCATTCTGGTCACTAAAAATCTTTGGACCTCTGTCTATTTGCTTCCTTAGAAAAAAAAGAGGGGAGGGAAGGGGATGGAAAAGTAAATCAGACTGGGGGTTTTGCTTTAACTGATATGATTGCCTTACAATGGGAAAGGTTCCATTTACTTGTTTTATTTTAGCTCTCCATCATTTATTTTTTTTTCCCTCATAGGGGCTGTCAGATACAAAAATTCCAGGAGCTGGTTCTCCCACAAGCAACCACAGTGCTCATATTGCATCTGGGCCAAGAAGACCAAGTCAGAGCCATCTACGTCGCAGCTATTCACAAGCCTCTCTCCACCGCAGCGTCAGTCAGCTTCTTGACCTCTATGACAAGAAGTCTCTTGTTGACGAATCGCCTTGGGATGCCATCGTTCGCAATCATCGTGCTACTGGTCGTGGCTTGGTAAGGACTCCTGTTCCTCTGTGATGCTGTTGTGCATTTACTGCCGTTGATTTGCCTCTTCTGTTAGTCACAAAAAAAGTCTAAATATTACAAGCTGCTGGAGATAGAGCAAAAAGACCTAAAAGATTGCAGAGATTACATCCTCAAAAATCTTTCCTGCTTCCTACTCTTCTGTATTTGCAGGTGTGGCCATTTGAGCTAGAGTTCTAGCTCAGGCATAAAAAAACTGGGAACAGAGAAACTTAGAATTGGAAGCTCTCAGTGGAGAGGTGAACATTGTAAGAATAAGCCATATAATGGCAACAATGGATAAGTCAATATAATTTCATTGGAGCATCAAGAGCCTTATGTCTGGAAGCACAGCTTGTACCTTCCCCAGCTGCTTCTGCTGCACCCACTGCTAACTTCCCCTGCCACTGTTTTACCTGCTGCTTTGCTGGTGCTTGCCCCTTTCCCCCTCTTCCTCAAGGTTATTGTATTTTCTGTAGTAATTTATTCTTCTTATACTATTATATTTAGTTTAAACTGCACAAAAGTACAGTTTAAACTGTATTTCATTTTTTCTCTGTCAAAATTCTGAGTTGTAGTGAACTTACTTTACTGAGGGAGGGATCTGCTGTAACCCAGCACAGCAGGCTGCAAGGGGTGTGCATCTTCCTATGATTTCCCACCAAATAATAACTCCACGGTCTACTAGGGATATGCACTTTGTGGAACTCCCTTCCATTTCATCAACTTTTCAACACAGGCTTTTCTCTCCCTGCATTTCAGGAAATACATGTGTGAGGAAGAGGGGGTCTTGCTGTCCTTCGTAGATTCAGTGCCAGAAACAGGAGCTTGTACTCTAGTGATTTCTGTTCTGTGACCTTGGACTCAGTTGCTGATGAGACCTGCTCTCTGTCCTCTGCTCAGTCTGCATGCAGAGAACATGTGAATACTCAGATGTTCCGATATTTGTGACTAAGACTTCAAACTCTGCCCACATGGCAGGGCAGGTTGAGGGGGCAGGCAGAGTATCTGTCTTTCATACACAAGAGGACAGGATTGGCCAGTAACACCATGATGACACTTAACATACACACAGATGTAAGTTGTTATTCTCAAGTCAATTACAGCAGCAACATCCAGTCTTCTCTGTCACCAGGAAACAGGCTTTTAAACATCCACCCCTCTGGCTTCCACCTTTCCCTGAGCAAATGTGGGGGAAGGAGTTCAGGAGCCAGGAAGATGTGAATGCTCCCAGAAAAAAACCTGACTAAGGTTCCTACAAAGGGGACAGATAGGGGTGAAGGGGATGTGAGTTAGGAACAAAGTTAAATGGACTATGCAGTTACCATTAAGTGGATCTTGTCCAAAATGCAAAGTGAAATTTATTATTTCCAAAGGAAAAAGAAGGATGGTGTAGAATGTAAATCCAGGCAGCTTCTTTGGGCTTTCACCTTCAGTATAACAAAGAGCTAGAAGGTACAAGCATGCCACAGTAAGGAAGGTGTCGCTACCACTGCTGCCAGCAGTAACAGGAGAACCAAGAAAGCTAGTAAGGCTTCAGGTACAGGTTAAGCTTCAAGTCTACACAGATCTGCAGCTCATGGAGCTCCCAAATCAGTGGTATTGACTCAGCCTTGAGTCATTTTTCACAGCCATCACATCCTGATGGTTTAATTCCCTGGGGACTAACAGCCCACCCAGAACATATCTCTGTATGCTCTCAGAAGCCAGAACAACTTCCCAATGCTATGGAAGCTCTTGCTCCATCTGCTTACCTTGTGCTAACATCATGGTTTGGGTTTGCTTGCAAACGTCCCCTAACCCATACTGATGTCTCTATGTTGGAACTGTTTACAGAACAGTCCAACAGATTTCAGGAGTGTTAGGAGCAGATCATAAACTTTCTCTCACTTTGGTGGCAAGCAACCCTGACAGCATGAGCTCAGCTGGGCTCTTCTGCCCACCTTCTGTACACTGCTTTACATTTCTCTAAACCTAACCTGCCTCTGCTGCTGCACTGCTCAGCTCCTCCTGCCACACTTTTCACTCAGTTCTTCCCATTATTACACCAAGTAGCTTAGCACAGTCAGCAAGTTTTGCTCACCCCTCCATCCGTCCTGCAGATGAACATTATCTACTTACGAGAACCTCATTGGTTTAGATTCAGATGCTTGAATGTGCCATCAGGGTCTTAGCTCAGGCTGGGAAGAACAGGAAACACAAGAGGTAGAAACACACTTGTCTATTTCAGAACCACTTTATAGGGGATGAGGACAAAGAAATGAAGCAACAGGATCTCCTTTAGTGTGATACAGCTTCATCTAACATGTCTTCTTTCCCCCCACCCTCTTACAGTATGTAGATGAAGACGACTTTGTCAATGTCATCAAAGGCTTCAGCACTGTCACCAAGGAGCACACCACGTTCACTGACACCCATCTCTGAAGAGCACAACCACCTTCTCTGGAAAATGGGTAACTTGCCAAAAGCAGCCAGCACAGACAATGGGGGAGGAGATAGGACTGCTGTTTCCCTACCCCATGCCCACTAGGTAAAAGATGGAACTGTTTTGTCAGGGAAGGGGGTAAGTTGCCTTTGGGGGTAAGTTGCCTTTGCTTCCACTCTCTCTTAAATTGCACTGTAAATATTGTGGTAGCAGTGACACCTCAGAAAGGTAAAAGAACAGTCTGACAATACCAAAGTTAGTAGTAGAAGACTGTGAAGGTAGAGGCTCATGGTTGTCTCTCATCCAGCTTTCACAGCTGAGGAGGATTGTGGGAGTGGGAGGTGGGACAGTGTGTTTGCTAAGGAAGTCTTTTGCCTGTCCAAAAATGCAGCATGTGGCTAAAAGGGGCCTTTGTGGCAAGATAGCCGCATCTTTTCCCAGCCTCACAAAGTTCCATTCCACCACAAAACTGTGTTCATGCACAAGTGAATAAACATTAAATGAAATTAAGGGATTTTCATGGAGTGCTTCAACCTTTGTGCCTCTCCCTCCCCTCTTTCCCACTCTCTTAGCTCAGATGTAAAAGAAAATCAAAAGGAACCAACCAACCAAAAAAACACCCCAAAAAAGTGCCATTAATTAATTCTTAACTCCAAGCACGCTTTCTCAGAGGCAGAAAATCTCCCAGCCCACTCCCTATTAAACACTTGCTGTCAGAGCCTACCTTTTTGTTTATATATTTCTAATCTACAGGCAATAAAATTAGTTTACTAAGGGTGGTGAAACAAAGCGCAAACAACAAGCAGCCAGTGCAACACAGGTAGGCAGTATCGTGTCAAGGCACTTGTAATTGAGAACTATTACACTGTGACAGTATATGACTCCCATATTGTTCTCTGTCCTTTTTCCATAGAAAGTGACAAGGAAGCCTTCAAGAGACTGCCAGTTCTGTGTATTCTGCCAAGCATATTTTTATGCATGCTCTCAGTCACAATCAGCAAAACCTGCCATCTGATACCATAGTTTCACAAAGCGCAAGCAACACTCCTCTGGCAATTTATTTGGACTAAGAGGCAAAGTAATATGCTGTATTGAACAGCTTCCTCCTTCACCTGCACAAACATTTCAGATTGCAGACAGCAGCATACAGAGCAAGGATCCCATTCATAAAACACAACAGAGGCAGCCCTGTGAATTAGGCAAAATCCAGCTGAGGCGGCAGCAGCTCTGCAGAGCAGTGTGTGGGAAAGGCATCTCCCACTGGGCAACCAAGTATTCCTTTAGCACCCTCCCTTCTCCCAAAACAAAAACAACCACAACATATCACATGCCTGACCACGTTTACGCAAGAATGCACAACAGTATTTTTGGACCAAGTACCATACTAGTTTGGAGCGTGACGTGAAGCCACATGCTGATGTGGACAACTCTTCAAAGACTTGGCAGCAGCCAGGTACTTTCTCATACTTTCATTCTGGATATCAGACCAAAGTCCCAGTCAAGAAACAGCCCACAACACCTAATGTTATGCCTGCTACCAGCCCGAGGGCACCTGCCTCTCGTCTTTTCCACCAGTCACATTTTCACAAGCCGTAGTCTTGACAGGATGAATCATTCTTCCGGTGCCGTGGTGAAGCAGCTGTCTTTGTAGGTGACGGAGAAGCCGCACCAGGTAATTCAGGCACACCTTCAGCAAGGACTGGTGCAGAGGCCAGGAGTGGCACTTTCTTCCTCCCCAGGAAGCCAGCTCCTTCAAACCCCATTTTCTTTTTGCTTTCTGTTTTGGCTTCGCTCTCCTCTTCTGGTCCTCTTCTTTTGAGGTCCAGAGAACTTTCTGGCAGACGGTGAACCTCTGTACTGCAACACCCACCTGCATCTGTCACACCTGTGCCTCGTACTTCAACTGCAGTTGTCAGGACTGCCTTCCTCTCAACTGCACTGCCCTCAGCTGTCGCCTTCCTGCCCTCTGTCTGGCTTGAATTCCCATTTGCAGCAGCTGCCTTTTCTGTCGGGCTTTTGCTGGATAAGTTAAAAGCCTGGAAGTCCCGATAGCTGTGGAAGCTCTCCGTCCGCCTGGCTCTTGCCAAAAGGGGGCTTTCTCTGTAGGGCCGCACGGAACCGTATGTAGCTGCTTCATGGATGGTTTCATGGTGCTGCAACTGGAGACTTCAAAAAACCAAAAACAACCACGGACAAAAAGAGCAGACATTAGCTGAGAATATCAGCCAGCTCTTCTGCACACCTTGCTCCCACTAAAACAGCAATATTTAGCAGTCATCACAAATCCCCCCACCCCACACATACAAGGGCATCCAGGTCACTTCAGAGTCTCGTAGGATACTTTAATCTTCATGTACAGAAATAAAGCAGAGTGTGTGTGTAGTTCAAGAAACTTAAGGCATAGATTCAGGGGCTCAGCTACTGCATTCAGGTCATCAAACCTGTTTTTGCCTACATGAAAGGCAAAACGTTTGGTGTCTGCAGCTGGTACCACCCTTAGCGACTTACCTGGAATTAGATTCCCGGAGCCGGTTTGGCTGAACAACTGAGGTTGCAGGACTGATGTTGGGTGTGGCACAGCGAGATGTACTCAAGTCACACTGGTCAAGCAACTTGAGTAGCTCTTCCTCTGTGGGGCCGCCAACATCTGAAAGGGACAGCTCTTAGTGGCTGAGTCCATTTACCATAGTCAAACATGTCTGAGCTCAGAAAAACAACCTCAACACAGTCCTGGCGTAACACAACCTACCTTTGTCTTCACTCTTATTAACCATGTCCATAGCTGTGGTCAGGTCCCACATCTGGATGCTGCCGTTTGAATGTCCAGTGAAGAGGTAGCGGCGTGGCCGGGAGCCCATTCTGCTGGATCCTTCACATTCTCGCACAGTAAATGAGGAGATGGTAGTGCAGTCAACTGCCTGGATCTCACAGATCCTACCAGAAAGAGAAGCTCCAAGTTGCCAAAACAACTGCACCTGGCAGAGTTTGGCCAGTAAAATCAGTACTGTTTTGATCTTCTAAGAAGGCCCCAAAACTTGCCAGAAGAAAAAGGCATCTCTTCCAGACAAAATTCTTTTCCCATGGCCATCATGTTACTCAGTAGCACACAGAGTCCCTTCCCACCCCAATCCTTCTGCAGTCTTACTGCTTCTTTATTTTTCTTAGGGAATTCCCACCTGTTCAATTTCAGTTTGCAATGATTAGAAACTCAAGAAAATGCCAGAAACTATCTCCTTCATATGCTGGGCACTCTTAGAAACCAACTGCAGAGACAGCACATTTAACCACAAAAAAGATACCAAAAAAAAAAATCATCCATACCCAAGATGATCTCTATCATTATCTATAATATTGTCTGTAATCCAAGATTAGCTATGCAGAAAACTTTGTCTTACAACAACTGCAATATCATTTGGTATGGCAAATCTCCATCATTTTGTTCATTTAACTGTAGAAGCAACTCTTTTACTACACTGGCAGCAACGAAATAAAATACTATGAAGTTTAAGTAAATTACTGTATGCTTGACCTAAAAATATTTTAAAGACATTTCGTATCTCCAAAGAGAAGTGCAAAGGAAGAGGGAAACTGCTTCCCTTTCTACACTTGTGAGCAGCATAATCACTGCCACCAGCATTTTCAGCATTAGTTTTGAAATTTAATGACAGCAAGGTACCATGTCTGAGTGTCATAGATTCTGCAGAAACACACACGTGTTTGTTTTGTGAGCTCATCAGATGAATCATCATGAAGTCAGCCTCTGAGATGACTGCTTTCAAAATGCCTTTTGGCTTCTACATTACAGAAGATTAAGAACAACTCTGTTACTAACACACAAACTACAGCTGAGCCAGAGCTGCCAAGCACATCAGAAGCCTCTATGTGCAGCTGTTTACATCATCAAGGGATGGTCACATGAACAGTCCCGCTACTTTCCCACTTAAGACCCTAACCATGCAGGTACCTTTTGCCTGTTGAAGACAGCCTTACAAACAGCTTATTAGTGATGGGAACAACTTTTTGGATGAACACTTGCTGATCATCACGTTCACCAAAGGGTCCTAGAGAAAAAAAAGGAAAGATCACTTTTCAGTCTTGTTTTTCCAATTCCCTCGCCCTCTTCCCCACACCATCCTGAAGACCCAAAATCATATTAGTATGATTACTGCAATTTTTAAAGTACTGGGACCAGGGAATCAAAGATGACTAAAAGCTAGAAAAAGCCATCCAAAACTTAGAAGCCATTACAGACATCTTTTATGTTCTTTTGCTTTAAAAAACATCTATTCTTCAGTTTTTTGCATGCTCCTGGAAGAATTTCTATGTCAGACCAAACCCTACATTAGGCCTTTCTAATAATAGTATGTATGTTCTTATTTTGCAGCTCCTAGATGTCTAGAGGCTTAAGCCTGGGTTCATCCTATGCTCACAGGGCATCCTATTCATCAAAGGTTCACTTGCAAGACTCAGACCACAAAGGAATCCAGACTACCTGTCTGCCCATATTTACTGACATGCATTTCTTCAAGTATCTTCCTACAGCAATGTGCTACCATAATTTGCCTCTGCAGTTTCAAGGCTCCTGTAAATTTTGATACAGCTTCAAATACATTGGTGCATCCTTTAACCCCAACTGAACAGTGACCTGCAATTTACAGCAGAACCAAACCTTACTATGCTCATACACTTTTAATACAGTCTCCTCTGCTTTCTGTCATTCTCTAGATGTAGTGAAATGCTACATCAGTTTGCTTAAGGAAGAGGAATAGTATCTGTGTTCAAAAGATTTTCCTCTCTTCTTCTCTTGCTCAGAGTAAGCTCTTTAAGTGTACTCATTCTATACAGCCTAAACATTGAGTATTTCCAGCTCAGTCTTACAGATCCCTGCCATCTTTTTGAGGGGAGAGCAATATGTGAGAGCTTACACACCCATCACCTAACTTGCATGCTATAGGGTTGAAGGTCTTGTTAAACCTTTATGAGACCAGTGAACATATGGCCTTGCACAGCACATTCAAGGGGCACCCTTACCAATGTCATTTCCAGAACAGTAACTGCCATGACTCTCTGCTTCCTCCAGCGATAAGATTTTGAATGATGCAAGAGGAGTTGAGCCTGGCTGAGTCGAAATCATGCCCCGGAACCGAGTCACAGTCCATGTCCGTACATGGTTGTTATCAGCACAAACTACACAGGAAAAGATGTTACGTTAACATTTGCAAGGAAGGACAAAACTGCTGAGATAAACTTCTCCAATGATTTCTGTATGATAGCTTTTCAAATTGAGTGATCAATCAGAACTGAGTCACTGCCAGGTCACACAGCATCTATAGACAATTACCTAACAATCTACAAATTGTTGATGGTGTCTTGTTTTCTATTCGTTTTGTCTCCTCCCTCAGAAACGTAAGAAACAAACTGAGGCAGGGGGTGGGCCACAATGTTAAGGTCTAAGTTAGCACCAGTAGTCCACAGCACACCTCAATCTCCTGTGTGCAGATGCTAGGACAAGATATGTCCTATGCACAGCAGGGTAGCAGAACCCTCATTACACAGTAGTGCTCTTCTATTTCATTCATCAGCTATACAGTTTTATACATACAGCTGTGCCCTTTCCTGGCACTGAGAGTTTAGCATCAAGTTGCAGGGGAACAAAGAACCTGTGGGCTGTCTGTTTGCAGTATCATTGGTTACCATGTTGTTTCCTGTTCCTTTTTAAAAACAAATGGGATAGCAGCAGAAAGTACATCTGTTTTCTGCCATCCTCTGGTTGCTAGATGCTGGGTGGAGGAGATTTTCTTTTTTTACAGAGGAAGGAAAGACTGCACCTTCCCTGAAAGCAAGACACTTTCCCGAACATAAAACAGGCCAAACAGGACACTACAAGAAACAATAGAAGACTGCTAAGAAAAGAAGAAACAAAGACAACCCTTTGAAGGCACAGGAAGGCATTTTTTAAGACCCATGAGGATGTGGTGCACATTTTGCTGCAACTCAGCAAGCTTCTGAAAGGTTGTTAAAAGGAGACAAGCCCTAAAGGACTTGCCCACAACAGTAAGACTTGACAGGAATACATTTGTTTACAAACTCTTCTATTTCCCCACATGGCAACTTTGCAATAAGACACAGAAGAGTTAGTTGTTCCAGTATCTGGTCAGATAAAACTTAGCCCTTTTACCTGCTAAAAGCTTTGAAGAATGTTTACTTTAAGAAGGATGATCCAAGTCAGTCTAGCCTCCCTACCTCTCCCAGATCTGCCCATCTCCTTTCTGTCACTTTGGGAACAATGCAAGTTATAAAGCAATGCACACAAAATACTTCGTTGCTTAGGAGGGAAGAACCGCCAATACAAATTTGTGCACACAAAAGATTACCTGACACAAGGTGTTTCTCTGACAGCATGATCTTTGTAACAGGGCTTCGATGAACTGTGAAGGTTTGAAAGAGCTGAGGTCCAGACCCAACTGTTTCAGGGTGCTGTACAATCACCCTCACTGCTCCTGAGCTGGTGCCATATGCAATCTCAATCCAGTTTCCACTTACACCTAAAGCAAGCAAGAACACAGTTGTTCTCCCCAGGAATAAAACCTGGGGGAAGGGCCTAGGGAATGATGCAGTATTTCCAGCTTCAACAGTAAGATAGGTATTTCCTCTAAGTGCTCTTCACTCATTATTTTCCCATGAACAGAGAGAACATTTTGTCATTAGAAAAAATATCCAACATTTATTCAATTCCATTCTACATTCTTGAACACTATCATAGACTCTCCTTCCTGGCAGTGAAAGAAGAGTTGGGAAAAACAGATCTTACGATCTGGCATTTTGGTGGTACTCACAGTGATGATATGGCCAATATGTGCCACACAGAAGCAAACAGGAAAGAGCAGTTACAAACATCACTGTGGTATAGACAGAGTTACATGAGTTACCTTCTCCTAGTTTGAGTTTTCTTGGATTTTGCTTCATTCGGAATTTTGTTTGGGTTTTTTCCATTTAAGAGATAGCTGCACTGTGGTTACAAAAGGGTGTATATACACAGTAACAGCTCCATAAGTAAATGGTTTTAGTAGATTGGTTATTAAGTAAGATGTAACAGCAAGGTTATCTCCCCCCTCAGCTTAACACAAAGTATTTCAGTGAATACAACTTACAATCTAAGACCATAACCTAAAACCAACAAAGGTCCATTAATGCATCACCTATCAGTGCTTGTGCATATGTTTTTACTTTCTAATGTGCAGTGCATGATGCACAAGTACATGCACACACAGTGCCTATTTACCTATGTGTACAGAAGTATGCCTAGTGTTCATCAGTCATATGATGATTAAATGAAGAGGAAAAAAACACTGCTGATGTCAAGGGCTACCTTGTCTGCTTTAGCATGGCTATGCAGTAACAGAAAAAGCCCATAGAGGAAAAAGAAAAAAACCCTCATCTGTGTCTTGGGTTTACAGGGAGCAAAGACAGGTGCTCTTTAACCCTTCCAAGAAGAGTAAAGGAAACACTCCACATAGGATGGGAAAGAATTAGAAGTTTAAATGGAAATACTATTCATAGCTATATATAACAGTACAAAAGCATATCAAGTACACAAAATCCATAATACTACATACCAAGAATAGCTTCCCTGCAGCCATACTTTAATACCCAGGCCTAAGTGCTTTTTTCTCTGCCCCCACCCCAACCAGGCCAGAATTGCATAGAAAACAGAATTAGCCAGGCCACTTAAGGCCCCAGATAGGCCTGAAATCCTGCCCCATTCCAGAGATAACAGCTCACATATACCCAGGAGGAGAGCGAAGGGAGAAAAGAGGAAGAGCTGGCTGTACAGCCAGCTTCTAAAGAGATAGCAGAATTATGAGACAGAATAACAATTTACAATTCCCTGGATCCTGTCTAGTCCTCCAGAGGTCTGTACTCTATGCTTTAAGACATCTCAGTGCCTTAAACCCACAATAATCTGTAACAGGTTGTACTGAAGAGACCATGATGCAACACTGACTTGTTTTAGGTGTGAGGTAGACACTGAGGGCTGTTATAGCATCATTGGAGGGATCGTGGTACAGTTCTGTCACCAGAAGATCGTTGTCTTTCATTCGCAATGGGAACTTCTGCATGTCTGTGGGGAAGAGACCTTTGTTACTCTGAATACACAGAGATGTTCTAATGCAACTTAGACCAACTAGACAAAGCTGCTCAGTATCACCTCCTTCATTATTTCTTACCTATATAGTAGATAGAGCCATTGTTACAGCCCAGAAGCAGAAAAGACCCAGCAGTATCATAGCTTGTGATAGGAACGACATCCTGAACCTAGTGCAAACAGAAGGAATCAAAAATAAATCAATTCCAGAAGTTAGGTTGCTACTTTCTCAGCTTTCACAGATTCTTGATACGTTTTGTTCAAATGCACCTGAGTCTGGCACTAGCTGAAGCTGTTGTGCATCCACTCACCCATACAATGGCATTCTTAAGGTACTGCTAGTAGATCGCGTTCTTCAACCAAACTGGATCTTAAGTCATGGAGTTTAGCAGAAGCACCTCAGACAAGATCCATCTCCATATCAAGACACAGAGCTTAGAGTGTTGCAGCCAAACCATATCTTCAAAATGGGATTTTGTTTTTCCCCTGATACGCAAAGTAAGAGTATTTCATGCTTTCTGTCCTCTTCCTTCTTCCCATTCTGACAACTCCTTAAGAGGCTGCTGGATGTTAACTCTCCAAGTCTTCCTTTACCCTTAGTCCTTGGTCCCTCTGCAGACATCTCAGCCTTTAGCAGATATATAATGAGCAGAAAAACATCTTGGTCCACTATGATTTCCCACTTCCAATACACATCCACACCAAGTAAACAAAATTAACTTATCCTAGGTATAATCCCCTATCTCAAGCAAATCTTGCTTCAGCCCTGAGGAAGAAAAAGCCAAAAGCCTTTTTTTTTTTTTTTTAAATCCAGAGTACTTGAACATATACAGCCAGAACCATTTTTCTTGTACTCCAAATATTTCAGTCAGCCAACTTAATGGACACTGAATGCTAATCCATGGAAATTTCAGCTTCATTGCCGACTGTCAGCATCTTTCCAATTGCTTCAGACACTTGCAAAATCGTTTGCAAAATACCTGCAATGAATCTGTTGGATAAAAGCAAAACAAACTAACCAAAGAGACTTCCCCACACCTTCTAAAGAAACTTTAGAGCTTGCATTCTAAACCAGTACCACTTCCTGATCTAAAAACAGTCTGTAAGCCCTTAAAATATATTCTAAACCTATCACACAGCCTTACAGAGAAAGCGGCAACGTGAATATAGCTTCTGCATATCTTCTGGAGCAAGAGGGCTGGGGTGGGAAGAGGAGGGAGGATAAAGGCACTTCCCTCCTGTTTTAAAGAAGTACATCTCTTCCACTTATGTTCACCCACAATCCAGCACAGATCCAAAGCTGAACATAAAGTATTCTTGGACAGCACTTGGATTTCCCACCCCCCCACCCCGTATTAACTGACAACCGAACAACCTGAAGAATCCTTTTCAATTACTGCAAATAATTGGTAGCCTATGCTTTCAAATAGCCCTTTTTCAGATGTAGCACTTCAAGTGGAACAGCACAGCGGGGGCAGAGAGATGGAGTGCTAGTAAGGGCTCTCAACTTGTTGCCCTGAGGCAAGCCAGGGACAATACACCAAGACACCCCAAGGGAATCGGGGGATTCGCCTAAGAGGGTGACAGGGCCAGCCGCCTGAAGTGCCTCTGAATGCATGCAGCTTGGGCAATAAACAGGATGAATTACGGGCCACTGTGCTGCTGGAAAGCCATCACATAGTGGCTATTACTGAAACGTGGTGGAATGATTCCTGTGCCTGGAATGTAGGCATAGATGGGTACAAGCTCTTTAAGAAGGACAGCCAGGGAAGGAGGGGAGAAGATGTTTCCCTTTACATCAGTGACCAGCTAGAATCAAGTGGAGCTCCACCTGGGGAAGGATGAAGAACTAGTTGAGAGAACATGGGTTAAAACCAAAGGGAAGATAGGGAAGTTGATGTTACAGTAGGTGTCTGTTACAGGCCACCTGACCAGCAGAATCAAGTAGATGAAGCCCTACATAAGCAGAGAGAAGTGGCTTCATGTTCACAGGCAGTGGTCCTCATGGGGGATTTCATTTACCCTGACATCTGCTGGAGGAACAACACAGCAAGACACCAGCAATCCAGAATGTTCCTGGAATGCACAGATGGACAACTTCCTCCTCTGAATGGTCGAGGAACCAACAAGAAAAGGTGCAATGCTGGATCTTGTTCTCACTAACAGGGAAGGGCTGGCAACAAATATGAGGCTCAGGGACAGCCTTGGCTGCAGTGACCACGATGTACTACAATTTCAGATCCTTGGGGCATCTAGGAGGATGTATTCCAAGCTTAAGACCTTGGACTTCAGGCATGCAGACTTTGATCACTTCAGAGATCTGCTGGCCAAAGTATCATGGCACAAAGCCCTGGAGGGAAGGGGGCCCAGGACAGCTGGTCAGTATTCAAGGATCACCTTCTCTGTGCCAAGGAACAACGTATACCAACAAAGAGGAAGGGAGGAAAGAATGTTAGGAGCCCAGCCTGGATGAGCAAGTTGCTGCTAGACACACTGCCACACAAAAAGTAAACGGTACATGCAATGGACAGCTAGAACGGGAGGCATATCAGGAAGCTGTCTGAGCAGCAACAGACGTGGTTAGAAAAGCTAAAGCCCAGTTAGACTTAAATCTTGCGAGGGAGATCAAGGGGAATAGCAAGAGTACACCAATAGCAAAAGACAACTAAGGAAGGTGTGGGAGTGTGGGTCCCCTCAGAAAGGAAACAACTGGTGACAAACGATGTGGAGAAGGCCAAGGTTCTCAATGCCTTCTTTACCTCACTCTTCACTGGTGAGGGCTGCAGACACAATCCTGGAGTCACAATCTGGTGAGGGTTTGGAGTGTTAGGTAGTGACAGAATGACAGAACTGGGGGGGAACAGATCCAAGCTAGAAGAAGGTAGATTTAGATTAGAGATTAGCAAGAAGTTCTTCACCATAAGGGTGGTAAGACACTAGAACAGGTTGCCCCATTCCTGGATGTTTTTAAAGGCCAGACTTGACATAGCTCCGGGCAACCTGATCTAGTGCAAAGTGTCCCTGTCCATGGCAGGGTGGCTGGAACTAGATGATCCTTGAGGTCCCTTCCAACCTTGACAATTCTGTGATTCTGTGAAGTAGTCTACTCGTTCCACAGTCAAATTCATATGACACCTAATTAAATAAGGTATCCAACAATCTAGGCCACAGAGCTTGGTTTCAAAAGTGGTTCTTTTTTTTTCTTTCCAGACTACTTTAAAGTAGTACAAGAGTAGAAAGGCAAGAAACTAATCAGTCTCAGCATCTAAGAGTCTACAGATCAAGGTGCTTTCTGATTCCATGGATCAAAGGTATATACAGAAGCACTCTCATCTGCAAGTTTATAAAACATCTGAAGATAGAGACAACCCAGCAACAGACACATAATTTGACTCATGACCTTGCAGAAGACATAACTGCAAGGAGAGGTCTGAACAAGAGGATCCACAAAGCTGCTGATAGCAGAGATTGCTGCCTGTGTCAGAGAAACCATATGAAAAAAAAAAAAGCAAGTCCTTTCTTCTGCAGCCAAGTTAGGAACACCAGAGCTAAGATATGAAATTTCAAAACAGAGCAACACTATACAACAGTCACTAGGAAGGCACAGCTGGTGAGAAAACTCATTTCACAGATGAAGCCTTCCTGTCATACTCTATTGCTTTCATGTTACCTCTTATTCTATGACACTAAATATCCTGTTTCTTTTAAGCTCTCCTATGCAAGAATTTCATTACTGATGTATTTAGCACCTACAGCCTCTTCTTGTTACATGCAACTGAAACACTGCCAGAAGAATAAGTACTAGGGAAACCACCTCTCATCTAGTCTGTTTAAATCTCCAAGATAGGAAGAAGATGTGAGCACCAATTAGAGGCAAAGGTCAGCTTCCTTAAAGTAGAATTTAGAAAGGCATCAGGAAAGAAAGCCTGAAACACAGTTACCAGTGTGAACATAATGGGGTGCTGGCATAGCCTGTTCCTCAAAACTTCTCCTACCACAGCAAGTATAATTACATGTTCAGTTCAGAGCTACGGGCAACCATGGAAAGCAGTTACACAAATACCAGGCATCCTCACAAGGAATTTAAAGACGAGAGGTACGACCCTGCCATTTAGATCTTTAAGGGAAGGATGTGTTCTAAAAGGGAGCCAAATATCTACAAGGAAAATCTTTTCCCCCTTCTTACTAACAGACGAGCAGGAGGTACAGAAAGCACTTTGAAACTGGTGAGGTTTGGGTGAGGTGGGTTTGTCTGGAGTTTTGTTTGTTGTTTTAGTTTGGGTGACTTGTTTGTTGGTTTTGTTTGTTTAAAAGAAAGCTACTCAATTCCTCTTGGGAAAAAAAATAAGCCAAAAAAAAAAAACCCAAAAAAATTTGGTTTAGGAGATTATCACATAAAAGCCACTCTTAAAGATTTACTACTCTTCAACAAGGAGTAGTATCACCAGAGGAACAGTCAGTCAAACTGAAGAACTATTAATGTGATCAGAAAGATTTCTGTGGCTCCCCCTGGAAACAAAGATGATGAATGGGACATCAGGGTTTATTCCTTATGACTTGCTCCTTTAGAAAATATTGTCAAATGCCAGCTTGTCACACAGCGTTATCTCTTAACAGACAATTTTGCAAGGCATCCAGAGAGCTTTAAATGATGTTTTGCTTAATTCAAGACCGTACTAACATGTCTGTCTGCTGCAGAAGCAGTGCTATCCCATGCTTATTATCTGTGTTATTTGTTAGCAGCACTGTCACTTAAAGGTTGAATCAGAACTTAGTCAGCAAACAATGCAGCAGCCTCAGGTCAGTTCTGCTTCTTGAGATTTGCAAGGCAATTTGGGTATTTTTTTAATTGTCTCCAAGTTTTGTGGCACAAAGATGTGTGGCTGGCCGTGGTACAAGCTTTGTTATTCACATGAATGCTTGATTGTTTTCTCAGAATCAGAGAGATCCTTGGAGTCTGTATATCTGATAGGCATGCTGACAGCAGGAATAAAGTTGGTGTGGTCAGAAGCATCCACATGCAAGACAGACATCTTTAAAGCACTATATATATTTCTTTTGAAGAAGACTCTCCCATTGTAAAGCAACCTTTGAGACTCCCAGATCATGTCTTCTTGTTTTCTTCTTTCTGATGATGCAGAAATTTCTGTCCCACAGTCCCCATAATTGTTTTTTTATTTCCTATGATCCCAGTGAATTTTGACAAATCTAGTTATTCACAAGGAAGTTTAAACACACACACACACACACAGACAGTTGACATTTATTACTCCTAAAACATACCACATCCTTCTATTTGAAAGCCTCTAAAAAGCATCCTTGGTAGTACCACCAAACAATTCAATATTTTGCTCACAGGCACAATATTCAGGTAACAAGGTAGCAAAATCAACAAGGTAGTCAAGGCTGAAATACCTGTGACAAGCAATACCTGTGACATGTGTGGAAGACCTGTGACAAGCAGGTATTTCACACATGTTTTCAGATTAGTCTCTTTTTACTAGAAAGACATACCAGCTGATTAAAAGCAACAGAGAAAATTGAACTGAACACACCTGCCAATGCTGAGTCACAGCATTCCACACTCCTACTTTCCCTGTATGGCTTGTAGCTACCAGCTGGTTGCCAATGAAGAAGAGTGCATCTACAGGGACTCCAAGACTGAACACTCCTACAAAAAATGAAGAGTCTGTGAAGCTCATCTAAAATAAAGAGAAAAAGACAGTAACAATGGAATCTCTCCACTATTATCATATGTCACATTTATTACAGCAGCAAGTAAAGAACAGCCAAAAGTGAGTTTGCAGGGTGCTAGCTGAGGTACTATTCAAGCAGCAAACTGGGTTCCATTAAATGATGTCTTCTCTGCTGATGCCTTCAATACTTGGGAGGGAGAAAGGAGGCAAGAGAAGGAAGAAGAAACTGTGAATTATGAATTCTGTATTTTTATACAGCCATCAAGTTCTCAAACGGTTTTATACATCCTAAGGCATAAACAAATAAGTTTACAAAATTAGAGCAAAGCAGGATTTTGTTGTTTTGTGGTTGGGTTTGTTGGGGAGTTTCTTTGTTGCTTTTGTTAATCTGTGACTTTTAAGCATCATTTAAGAAGCAGTAACTTTATGGCATTCACCACACAAATTTACTCCATACTAGTCTGCAATTACCTTTTAAATTATTACAAGTCCTCACCACTCTGTTTTTTTTTAAGTCAAATGAAATAGATGTAGTCTGAAAATGCATTTTTAGAAACTAAATATGGCTACAAGGACTCATGCTTGTTCTTGGGAAAAGATGAAACAACTCTAATCCAACACTACCTGAATGCATTCAAATCTGTCTTTCGAACCTAGAAAAATAAGCAGCTGCGAAAGTCTATTTATTTTTTTCTCTTTTCATCTCCAGATCTTTTACCTTTAGTTACAGGCTATTAAAAATCATAGATATGTAGGGAAAGTTTCACCACTCATCATCACATACTATTCCAGGTGTGGAAGGTAAGACTTACCAGCAAATGCTGGCCTTCCAAATGTGGCATCAAAAGTATTTCACTTAATAAAAACTGGAACACTGCAAAGCATGCCAGATATTGATGACTATGGTAGACCTTAACATCTGAGCTTTTCCACAAGATCTGTCCTCTCTTTAGAGCCATCTAGTCTCAGTATTTTCATCTGAACTGCAAACTTGGACAGCATACTGCATTTTGTCCATTTATTCTACCATGTACTTGAAAGTTACAGCAAACTAAAAGAGCATGAGATCATTTCCAAGTTGGCACCTATGAAGTCCAGCAAACTGCCTGTGTAAGTAACTCAGTTTGCAATTAATTCCAGACTAAGTTTTACTGCCTGCTAACTACATAAGTCATTACTACAGGGGATACAATACACTGCCAAGTGTCAAGCTTTACTCAAGAGTTTCCTACTCCACACTGCTCATTCTACATATTTATATTACTTGTCACTAATATAACTTAACTGCAGCAGAAATCTTCAAGAGTACCCAATAGCTGGAAAACTTCCCAAAATTATTTCTGTCCAAATTCAGGCAAACAGAGTGCCATTTCTAACCAAGAAGCAGCCCTCAGTTACACCTCAAGAAGGAGGAAGCTCAGTATATAATTATGTTTCAATTAGGATGCTAAACTGTTTTCCAGAGTATTTGATGCAGATAAAATTCAGCAGTATAGGGCACATGAAAAAGGCAGTATAAAAAAAAAAAACCCAAAGAAACAACTAGAATTGATTACTCCAGAGGAGGATGAGGTTCAAGGAAATCAAGGAAGACAGCTTGAATGGTCTGGAGGAATTTGAAGTGTCAGTCCTGCTTAGGCTCAACAATCTTGAGACCCATCCACAGGGGAGACAATGCTATACATAATGACAGGCTCTTGTCTTAAGGGTCCCTCTCAGTAAAACACTGCTTACAGCAGCAATCCAGCAGTAGTGTCGAATATAAGTAATACTGAAAGGAGAGAGAGTGCTCTGGGAGAGCTCCATCACAGAAATGCCAGCCCACACACTTTTCTCAGAATGGTGACAACAGGCTCCAGTGACTATTTGGAACGAGTAGTTTCTTTCACAAGATGATACCAATGCACTCTCTCTCTCAAACACAAAGGAAGACTGCAAGCATTTGCCACTACAAGGAAACAAGACAACCACAAGTGATAATTTATTAAGCACAAACAGGTTCTAGAGGTGTTTTGTCTTTTTTTTTTCCCAAATTAAGTAGCATGACCTATTATTCAAAAAAGGAATGGTGAATTTTGGTCAGTTAGTTGCACTAAAGACTCAGTCTTGTAGGGCATGTTCTTTCTGGTCCCCCTAGCCCCAAGTCACATTTCTTTTGACTTACAGTCACTTCAAAGCACTACAGCCTGTTTAGTAACTAAAGTGTATTCTCCAGTTTTGCTGCCATGTTCAGCTGTAGTCTAAGTTATCAGAATCTTGATACTGGCATATTTTAGAGTTTATATCTGCAGTAAAAGTCCACTTATGGGTTTTGCATTTCTTTGCACTTGATTTCCAAAAATCTGAGACATTGCTTCATTTCTCTTATTGGAAATTCCACAGCAACATGAGCAGCTAAGTCAAACCAGAAAATGCAGCAGGAGTGTAACAGCACAGTGCTTAAAGCAATGCCTACTGCAAGAGTACAGTTGTCACGCATGCTAAGACTTCCTGGTCACTAAAATTTGGTCAAGGGAAGCCTTACAGAAGAAAAGTCTTCTCGAGTACAGTATTTACTCCTTCTTTAATAGAAGTACTTCACATTCAACTGTTAGACACACATTTCAGGCTTTTTTTTTTTTAATTAATACAATGGAAGCTCTTCTTCTGTTTTGCTGACCATGGTTACATACATGAACTTGAAGAGTCACAAGCAAAAAGGCAGTATTATCTCGTGGAAGACCTTTACTTTCCTCCATCTTCAAGTCTGACTTGATGCTTCTGCTCATTCAAGCACCAAAAAAAGTACTATTATCTGTTAATAAGGCTAGAAATGACCAGAGTAGCTTTCGAATAAGCTCTTCCTTTGAAAGCACACGGATCAAAACTTTCATTTGGTCATTTTGACTTGAATTAATGACTACTTTAATTGTCATTACTTCGACTGTGGAAATACATCTCATAAATTAATCAGCATTAAGTTTCAGAGAAAAAACATCCACATAAGGAAACTGTTGTTGTACTTTGCTAGCAGTATCCAAAGCCAGAGGAAACAGACACTACTGGCACAACAGGGGCAATTAGAACACCAGAGATTAGGCTACAGGAAGTTAGTAGTAATGTTCCCTTCACTGCCTCCTAAACCCAAGCTGCATTTGAGCAATAGTTATTCAGACAAGCCATCAGATCAGTACTAAGGAATATTCCCTTCTGAAAAAGCCTTCTTGATGTTTTTAAAGCCTCCCTAATTATGTGTCCTTCAGTGTCAAGGTGTACAAGCAGCAATTCCTGTATGGTTAGAGTGCACTTTTTCTCTACAGAGACACTCCAGTTACAAAAAGAAGACATTTTCATTTTTCAGATTACCTTTATGAACTACATCTGATAGAACAAAAAGCTTCTTATTATCTTGAGTAAAAATACAACTTTAGTAAAGCAAAGCAAAGCAAATAGAATCTCTCAGTATCTGTAGCTTTCCATCTCACAAATTCAGTTCCCCTGAGTTACGGCCTAGATTCAAATGCAAGTTCAGTGAAAAGCTGAACACAAACCCTCAAGCTGAACTGAACAGTATTAGTTAGTATCACTTACTGTTAGTAAACAGACTTTAATTATCCACCTTTATCTTTTTTGATGAGAGATTTCTCCAGCACAGAGAAGCAAGGTAATATGCTGCAGTACATTGCTTACTATATCTTGTTTTGCCATGCTGTGAAAGTGATTACCAAACACTGCTGATCACATGGACTTCTTTCTGGTCACATATATACACATAAAAGAAAAAAAACTCATGACAACTGTACTTACCGATTTCACTGCCACTACCACCATCCTGAATGCTCCACAAGATTATGCTGCTCTCCGAGGCAACTGCAACCATCTTATCCTTGTCTCCATGAGGTCCCCCGACCACCTTTGCATTGAGAGCCACTCGTTCAATTGTCCAGTCCAGATAGGGACTTGTGAACACCTGCTGCCATCCAGATGATTCTTTAATTCTGCACGGGGAAACAACAGGGAGCAAACATTAGAGATTCAGCAATAGATATCTCAGTCCAAGCCCAAACCAATGTGGATGATCCAATCAAAAGCCTGGGTTAGCCAAAGGATGAGGTTCAGCATATGACTTTAGAAGAAATTTCTACTCATTTCTGGAGGCAAGATGTCTTACAGAACCTGCTAGAAGACACCTATCATACTCTGGCATTAAGATGTGCTATCTAGTCACATTTTTGGTCTACAGTATATTGTAAAAAAACTATATACTGAATTGACTATAAGCTTGATTTTTAGAGGATTGTTTGGTTCTGCAACCTTACAGAAGTCTAGGATGCCAGAAAGGGACAATTTATCTGATTTAATTTTAGGCAACAATTTAGATACTTCACAACTGGGCTAGACCACAGTAATTCTAAGTAGTTACATTATACAAAAATAAACATGGAAAGAAGAAATGTGTCTATTTTTTCCCACTTCAGCATTGCATTCTGCAGCACCACAGATCCCAGTGCTTTACCCATACAGCACGCAGAAGAAACTGTACTGAAGCAACTTAAGAGCAGAACTGCAATATCCATAAGTCTTTAAACATAACCAAGACTTCTTTATCAAGTTTTGAAGAATTCTGTCATACTTCAAAGGGGAAAAAAACCAACTATCTTTAGGATGCACTGTGCTTTGCTGTAGCTTTTTACTAAAATAGTCATCTTTATTAAAATAATTATCTTAGGTATTTAAATAATGTCTGTTGCAAGCAGCATAAAAGTAAGTTGTCAAGTAAGCATCTGAATATATTTATTTTTTTACTGCACAGGATTGACTGTCCAGTCCACTACAAATTACCACTTAAAACTTTGAGAAGTGACTAAAATTGAGATGATGCTGTTATGTTATGTTAAAATAATCCTGACAAGAATTTAAAAAATACACCATTCAATTGCAGCATAATAGTGTAAGCAAACTGTATTTGGATTTGTGGATACAGTGAAGTAGTTGTTAGTGTATGGTGTCTCCTCAGACACTAGATATTCAAAATTGTTTTTTATTGCTTGACAAATTACTGACAGGTACTAAGATACAGCAAAGAGAGAGGGAAAAGTGTTACCAAAGCTGCCTAAGAGCAGAACGGGGTGTCTGTGTAATTCCACCAAGGAGTTCCATATTCAAATCAAGAAAAATATTTTCACTTGGCATGTTGACCTGTGCCCTCTTTCAGGAACCAATTAAGCCTGACATCAAAAGCATCATTAATGACTTAAGCTCAGTGCTAAAAACCTCAGTAAGCAGATGACCAAGCAGGAAAGAGACAGTGTCCCTCACTTATGTGAGTTAGCATCCAAGGAAAACAGAGATAAAATCCTAAGGAGGGGACAATTAGCATGGAGACAATTGCAAATCATTGCCTCTTTCTCCAGTCAGACCATATTAAGCATAATAGAAAACAAGAACTTTTAAGTAGAGCAAGAGAAGCTGTATCAAGTACAAATTAAAACAAAACATACTACACCAGTGAATACAAGAGACAAGGTCAACGTGATTTAAGTTACAAAGTAAAGCAAGTAATTTAGTGTTCTATACAGTGAAAAAGGCAGCAAACTATGACTTCAGCTTGGCAGTAAAGAAGCTATTCACATTACACTCTTTATTCTCCCTTCTGCTTCCGAACCACACTATGACAGCAGTGCTTGCTTTTGGCAAGAGATCTTGCTAAAACATTACATTTCGCTGAAAATACAGGTACCAATTAAATCAAGACTACCATGTGTGAACTAAAAAGAGTTTATGCAATACGAAGGTGTTACTTTCACCTGAGCTTAAAAAATAGCCACTTTGTGTAGAAGATATTTAAAGACATTTTTCAGCCATCCAATTCAGGTGAAGTAGCAAGTGCTTAACAGTTCTGCTAAGGCAAAAACCCTGAAATTTCAGACAAGGTATATCATTTACACAGTGAAAATCTACAAACTGTTCCAAGTTCTTTGAAAGTCTAACTTTCCAGTCTTCAAACCCATACTGAAAGCCTGCTTTCACACAGGCTTTTGAAGGAGCATTACTTTTACAACAGCATCAATAATTGACTTAGAAGCTGCAAAATTTGAATTCCTAACAAGCAGTTTATTTGCAGAAGCAAAAGTGACAATTCCAATTTATAGGAGCAGACTGAATATGATCTACTGTCATTTCAGAATAAATCAAACTTTTTACTTTGCTCATCACTATCACTTTTTTAGACTCCTCTAACCTGACAAGCCACTATACTCATACCTGTAGCAAACAGCAAAATGGGCATAGGCAGCTACTATCCAATTGTGGTGGCCAGCTACTATTAGGACTTTCCGTGGGTCCACAGGAAATCCTAAAAACAACAACAAAGCTGAAGTCAGTAAAAAAAGTGATGGGCACTAGAAGATGACCAAAGACATCTAGAACAGGATATAGCTCTCCAATAGGATATGAAACAGGAACTTTGATAATGAAGTTTCTCAAGAAACAATTTCAGCTAGATTCCAGCTAGTGATATTACTTCTCACAATTCTTACAACTATTACAGTTCTTACATGGAATCTAAGTGTTTGTATGAGAAGTGTACATAAAACAAAGAGGCAAGTACATGCCTTGGTTTTAAAGCCTGATAGATTGGTTAGAATTTGAGGAGGATTGTTATCCAATAAGAAGCAATGCTTTCTCTCATAAAAGTTCTTCCCAAATAGTTGGTACAATTTTGTATTATTGTTACAGACTGTCAAACTGAAATTTCCAGTATCTCAGAATTCCTATAGCTCCTCCATTTCTTTTCTAGTAGGACCATGTCTGCTTCCAATCTGCAACTATGTTAGGCTGGGCAGAAGCGCCGGATGGTACTTCTCCAAGTCAGCTCTTGGACTTGATACACTGAACTAATACCTAAACACTGCATTTTCTATCTCATTTTCCCTGAGACTGCCCTCTTCCAACCAGTAGCAACTTGCAGAAAAGAATCAGCAACTGATCTTCAAGACTTATTTTTGTATTATGTGGAAATAGACTCACATTTTGACATATTCTAGATCTTCCTAGCAGAGCTACGGTTTACACAATTGTAGAAGAAATACACTTCCAACAGCTTCATTTTGCTTGCAAAGTCAAAATCTCAGAAATGACAGAATTCAACCCTATCTTACTTAGGGGGGTTGTGTATTTTATATGGAAAGTACTGCAAATAGTTGAACAACTGAAGATTACTTTAATCTAAAATTTCAAGTCTTGCAGGGCAAGAGAGGCACCCAAAGCAACAGAGACATGCAAGAGTAGGAAGGAGATCCTGAACCAAAACCAAAGTGACACTAGTCTGCCTGGTTTTTGTCATAGCTTTACTACAGTGTAAGGTATTTGACTAAGGAACAGTACCCTTACTTTGATTTGCATTTCAGCCTCATGGCTTGTTTGTGCAGCAGTGAGCATTAACTTAAAAACTACTTCCTATGTAACAGTTAAGTGTTCAACAATTTAAGATCAGGCAAGCATAGAACAACTGACTAAACCAAGAAACAGTCACTCAGTTTTTAATTCCCAGTGACAATCATCTTTGGTTTTACTTTAAAAATGACATTTCTCACTGTGCTGGTTTGAGACTAACTGAACTATTTTACTGACAGAAATTAAATCCTTAGCTGTGAGAAGAAAGGAAAAAACAGCACATACCCTATATCACCCATTCTTCTGCTGAGAAACACAACTAGTCAAAACATAGGTAAGACACTTCTCACACACTGCTCAGCTCTCACTTCTGGCTGTGCCTTCTTTCTGGCAGTCTGGTCTCTGTGGCTGCCTTTGCCTTAACTCTAATCCGACCTAAGCCTTGTTCCTCTAACCTCCTTGTCTTTTTTTTGACATCTCAACTCAGATCTCCTGATTTAATCACGTGAGATATACGTGAGTTGATCTGGTTATTTCTGAAGGGAGAGAAAGAAGGATGGGGAAGGGGAGATTGGGTCAGGAGTCCTCCTGGGGACTCTCTTTCTGTCAGGGGTACTGTGTTTCTGTATTAACTTGTATACAACTGTATGCATTTGTGTATATATGTGTGTATATTGTGCTAAGCTGTAAATATAGCTTCATTCTTTAACTTCCATCTGTCTGAGTTTAGTCTGGGTGATTTTCTTAAGGAGGGGGGGAAGCAGGTAACTCCCAAACCATCACACTCACCTAGTCTGACTGTACCTTCCCCAGAACCACCAAGTGTAGGTTGAACACCACCTCCATGATTCTCACTCTCGGGGCAGTTTTGACCAGTTCTAACATCAGTCAGTGGCCCAGCATTATTATTTATTTTACGACTGGGAATACCTACAAAAGAGAAGAGATGATTTTGTCCCACTTCACAAACTTTAGCACTATAACAGATATTCATTCACTTTCAAAATAAAGGATTGATATTTGTGCATTTTGATCTAAAGTCTAATTCATCTGCTGTAAGAATTAAGCAACATCACAACAGAAAATGCTTTTGCTCTCAACATTGACATTTACAATTTAAGGAACTATCTCCAGAAAACCTGCCAACAATTGGCTAGATATTCCCTAGACTTCAGGTTAACACATCAACTGTGTTTGACTCTACAAGTAAAAATCCAGCAAGTGCTCATATTATTAAGGAAAGCTAATCTGTGGTGACCTAATGTAATTGTACCTTGAGAAAGAAAAAAAAACCATTCTATGATTAACACTTAGAATCATAGAATGGTTTAGGTTGGAAGTGATCTCAAAGATCACGAAGTTCCAAGCCCCTGCCATAGGCAGGGACACCTCCCACTAGAACAGGAACTTAACTGAAATCTACTCTAGTCTACCACCAAACACAGCCTGATTAGTATTAACATGCCACAACTGCATGCTAACTACTCTAAATATTCCATTTCATATGGCATATAGATAAGTCTTGGGTTCCTATCAGAACAATGTTTGATTCAACCATTCATATGAATATTTCCATAGGAAAACCTTCTCTGGACAGCTTGACAGCTAGGGTAACTACCTCAGCACCCCCAGTCACACCCACAAACTAAAGCTTAAGTGACTGCAAGCAACATCAGACCATGAACACAAAAATACCTGGAGGAGGCAGATAGCCATGAAAAAGGACACTGCCACAAGATGAGCGTTCCAGTTCTTCACACAGTAGCAACCTTCTCACTAAGAAGGAAAGACAGATATGACCATAAATTTACTTCCTAAGAAGCACTACGTTATTTTGAATAACTTTCTGTATCAGTAACTTTGAAAACCTTCAGGGTCACAACTGCCCAAGA
The DNA here is from genome assembly GCA_013400475.1 of Tricholaema leucomelas. Classification (NCBI taxonomy): domain Eukaryota; kingdom Metazoa; phylum Chordata; class Aves; order Piciformes; family Lybiidae; genus Tricholaema lacrymosa; species Tricholaema leucomelas. The sequence goes on from WAAF01020435.1 coordinate 565,303, forward strand.
CTTGTAAGTGGGTCACTAATAAATACGAGATGACCTCATATTCAAATAACTACCAACTTACCTAAAGGAGTGATTCCATAGAATTCAGCTTCATGCCTGAGAACATTAATACTGACTCCCCTAGAGAAAGAAAAATCAAGACAAACAAATAACCAAAAAAAACACAAGGACAAAGTGAGTCAATACCTTGAATATAAATACTACACGTAACTAGATGTTACATGTGAATGTCAAGTTACCAATGGTTTACAGTTACCACCAAATCCACTCAACATGTTGACATTTGAGATTTCAAAGTGATCTTAATATTTATCTTTCATTAGAATAAGGATACAGAAACAACAAAGAAACACATTGCTCAGAAGTGGTTTAAATTACAAGAATCCACTAACAAAATTCAATGCTACCATTTCTGACTTCACTGCACCATGCATATACTCTAGACATGGCTCAAAATTTATAAGTGAGCTGAGTCATATACTTAGCATCCAAACAGATGATTAAAATTGAAAAATTCTAAGTTTTTCTGATGCACCTATTCAGATTAATTTGCACTTGAAATAACTTCTTACCGTAAATCTAATTCCTTTGTGCGAAGAAAATTTAAAATGGGTGCAAATGCTGCTGGATCTCGATCAATAAATATCTGTGAAGAAAAATTGCTGTACTTCAGCATCACTACGAAGCATCTGCCAACTAAAATGCTTTTTAATGCTGAGTATGGGAAAGAGGAGTTGGAGATGAGATCTAGTCGGCCCACAAACAAAATACATGCACGTACTTAAAGTTCTACAGTCTCCACAAAGGTCAATGGGAACTCTCACTTTCTATCATGTGTTCAGAATGCAGCAAACATAGTAAGATCTCAAGATATGTTTAGAATTGGTTTTAGTTAAATCAATTATAATTAACTCTACAATTCTAACAAAGTCCTTGTGTTCCTTATGATCACTCAGTAACATTGGCTGAAGCACAGCTTCCCATTTAAGAGTATCATATAAACAGACTTGAAACAGCCATTTGGCTATATAAACATAGGCCAACAAGATCTACGTTTCCATGTCAGGATTACTCAGCTACATACGGAATAGCTATGTAATGACAATTACACCTCTCTCTGCAGTACATCAATTAGCAGTTTTTTCATTTAAAAAAAGTACAGTTGCTGCCTCTGCATTGTCTGCAAGATGCCAAATAAACACAACAATATATACATCATTCCAGTTAAATTTATCTTGGAATGAAGATGAGAACCAAGAAACCCAGAGAGGTCACCAATCACATTTCCAGCCGTGTGACTCCTATTAGTACCCACAGCAAAATACTCTTTAGGAATGAGCCTAACTGAAACCATAACAGTATATTAATGTGTTATCAATAAGTTTATTACTCACAGCACCAGTTTCATCCTTCAGTGTTGAAATTCTTCCACTCAGTAAACTGAAACACAGGAAAGCATTTTTAGACATTGCTCAGAAATGTACTAAAACAAATACATGATAGCAACACTTTCAGTCAGTTTGCTCTCCTCGTAGTGGTTGCATTTTGACAAAACAGTGTAACTGAGCAAAGACTGCCTTGGTAAGGCAGAATGTTGAAGGGGGGTCAATTATTTCTCCTGAAAAAAAGGAGCAGTGCATGCAAACCTCAGGGAAGGCTAAGATTCCCAAACAAAACAGACACAAGGTCTAGCCTGAAAGAATGGAAAGGTTTTCCTTAGCACCCAGAGGGTTCCACAGTTTGTTACTATGTAGTAAATAGGTAAAAGATGCTGTAGTAAAAACGGTTACAATTCATTCTGCAATGACTTATGGGTAAGAACTGAGTGGGCGAGTTCTTACACAATTTTACTTCCAAGCTTCTCTCCCAACAGATAAAACCACTTTTGCACTAGATCTACAGAAAACACAATGCCAAAAACTTGTTTTACAGAAAAGCAGCCAACTAACCAATAACAACAGTTTTATTCCAAGATTTCATCCAAGTCTGGATGACAGCTACCTCTGAGATTTTCCAGTACTGCATGATTTTCAGAATGACCTCCTTACATAGTATCTTTAGTGTTAACAGATTGGGAAATAGCATGGGACTTCTCCTTGTGCCTTTTCTGCTACAGCTCAAAGAAGGTGGCATTTCTGAACAGTTCAGTAAAACAGGAGCAGGTCAGGTAACGCTGCCTATGTCAGATGCCAGGCTTTTCCTGAGAAAGAAATCTACAGTACAATAATGAAATGTAAGGAAGCAGAATTGCCAGCCTTTGTGCTTCCATTTATGTGTTTCGGATTAACTGGGTTGATAGAAGCACAGCAACTACAGCACAAAATTACTCAGGTACCAACATTAAGCAGCAAAATCTACAGAAGGAGTAATGGTAGTAAAAATTAGCAGAGTTAACAAGTCAAAAGTCTCAAAACACTGAGTTAACCCAAGGTACAGCAATAATTTAAAAACCATTAAACACAGCATTACTGTGTATAGTCAACAAGACCACAAGTAGTAATACAGTAAAGTCAGTGGAAATTTCCCTTTCTTGCAAATTTGGAGCCTTATTTCCGCAACACTCCATCTAAAAAAGTGACAACTCTTCAGCATGTACAAGCTGCCATAACACCATTAAAGACAGAAGATGGTTTTTAGGTTAACAGCTTATTTCAAATGAATCTGTCCAACTGTCTGAGGTAAAGGAAAATAAGAAAAAAACCCTAAACATTATTTACTAATAATGCAGCATAAACTAATACTTGAGAACATGTTGAGATTTTTTTAAATTACTGTTAATTTGTCTTTATTTACTGTGATGATATATTACAAATACCTGGAAAAAAAGGAGTCTGGAATCCACATCAATGTTTGCCTTGAAGTGCTGAACCTAGGAAACGAAAGTTAAAAGTTTAGAATCAGCTGTAAAATTTTAAGGAAGTCTGCTTTATAAAAACACTTTAACTTATCCTATAAAGGTGATATCCAAAGGATTTGGGAGGTCTGAGGACACTTAAATGCCTGCACAGAGTCAAAAAGGTTGCATGAAGCAAGACTGCCCAGAGACTCCAAGAGTGCCATTCTTTATACATAACACACTGTTCGAAGCATAGAATCAACCAGGCTGTTCTGCTTCTCATACTCGGTCAATGTTAAACGAACCAAAAAAAGCAGTCACTAAAATATAAGTTTATTGACAGGGTGCTACATTCCTCATTAACTGCACGTTATCCTTACTAGGACTCAAACTTTGCTACACCCTGCAATATGCCTCAAGTTAATATTTTACCATAATTTTAATTATTTGCCATTTTGCTGTTTGGGCCCTCTCAGAGGCCCAAGGTCCACAACTGAAGTTAAAAGAAAATGTTTACTCTGAACTATAATATTATAAAAGAACAAAAATTATAGTACTATGTATAATGCAAGACAGTATTTTACATAATAAATAACTCTGAACTCCTCTATACTTCTGTTTTTTGATTTAACATGAAGGAAGACAACTGGACTGGCAGCCTGGACAAGAGCTTATACTCTACATCAGCTCTCTGACTGTTACATATCCTTTTACTAGTACCACAAAGAAAACTTTGGAGAGCCTTTAATTAATAGAAATCCAAAAAACCAAACCCACAGGAGTAAAATTCCACAACAACTTTCCACATAGTAGAGGAATACATTACAAGAACATTTTTTCAATAAAAGTACTCAATCATAATTTATCTGCTTGTATTTTCAAGAAATACACAGAGAAAAAAATATGTAAACAAAAAGAGTAGTTTATAACTCTTACAGGGCAGAAACACAACGCCTATATGGAACTACCATCCTGCATAAAACATGGATTGTGTAGCTGTAAAGTGTAACAATGACAAATCTGTTCTTAACAGAAAATCTACAGTATCAGCATTCTAAGCACAAATGTGCACAAAGTCTTTTCCAAAACAATGACAATCAAAGCAGCTTGCTATTTAAATGCAAAGTGACTTAAGTGTATTTGCAGTTTTGCCTAGCTTTTCTCATCAGCAATACATATAATTTCTCTATTTTAAGAGATGGTTCAGTTAACTATATTGTAATATATGCATAACAGAAAATAAAGTTAAAAGAATTTTATCCAAGATTGAGACCCTGCTGGTAACTATGGGGATAGATGCAGAATCACCAGTTAGTCCTTCTAGAGACCTTTACAAGCTGCAGATTTTTATTGTCTGATACTGTAAGTGGTTTACAACTTTCAGTTATTTTTTGTATTTTGAGAAAAAAAAAGAAAAGAAAAAAGTACAAAGGACCTTTGGTTTCACAGGAAGAGGTGTACAGGCTGAAAGATGTGGAAAAAGTAATACAACCACAGCTAACTGGCTTTTTTTTTCACCTCTGAATGATAAACACTAACTTAATTCTGAAGCAATAGATAAGTCTGATGAAGACATTCAGGATGTTTGAATAAATGTTTGATACTTGATGACGAATCAGTATTATCTTCTGTATACACTACAGTCCAACTTCTGACCTGGAGGAATGTTTGCATTTAGGCACATGGCTCATAGTTAACTACTCAGAGGTGTCAAATTGAAATTTTGCTGGTGTTTTGACCAGTTGAGTTCCACTTTAGCACTTCCTAAGTCAGCTAACGCTCTGGACCAGAAGATGTGCTAGAAGACCAAGCTACAAAACAAGGAGGACAGGACAAAATCTTCCTATGTTCATTTCCTTGTGATTCCATGTTCATCTCCTTGCAAATTTGCTGCTTTGCATAATCAGTGGATTTAGGTGGCGTAAAGAACCTCAGTCTGTGATTTAGCACTACAGTACCAGTTTAGTATGCAATACCTCATATTAATATGTACTTTAGAACTTTTAATACATATACATTGCTCTACATAAACAACCAGACAAGTGCTGCTTCCCAGGACACAGAAAGAAGCCTAGCCTGCAACATTTTTATATGTGTAAGCCTACCTGCAGCACCATGCAGGTAACATTTGGTGGTTAGACAGACATCATATAAGGAAAAACAGGCAAAATCAGAGCAATATCCTCAAACACTCTTAAGCAGGTGGAAGCCTACAGTTGTTTTAAAGAAAATACATGCTACTGCAAATAGGCACACTAAAGTGTCAGTTTTAAAACAAACATTTTCATTGTCTATTGCACTTGTAGAGTTATCTTATAATCAGAGAGAGATAAAGGGTCAAGAAAATTGATTTAATTTGTTACAGTAATTCCTGTGACTGCTAATTTGCAAAATGTTTGTGCTCCCAGCAAGGGAATCTACAAAAGCTGGACTACTGGATCAACACAATAAAGACACTCTGGCAGTTCCAAGGAGCAGGAGAACCTAATGCGACAACACGGAAAGTTTGAGTCTCTGTATAAGACGCTACAAAGTCTAACTGTTGTCAGAGACAAAGGAGAGCACCGATCTGCCCTTTTCACACAACTCTACCCAAAAAAAGCTGAGTTTCGAGTTTCTCGTAAGGGTAACAGTTAAGAAGGAAACGTGCATAGTAGCCTATGCTCCCCTACTCACTGTCCAGATCAGCCACTCCACTGATAGGTTGTCTTTGTAAGCTGAAAAACCTAGCTCAGATCTATTTTTCAAACAGGACAGGCAACCCAAGGGAAGCTGAACTTGCAAAAGACCAAACTCTTCTACACATCAGACTAGTACTTTTGCACATTGTCTCCCTATTAAAAGGGAAATGTCTATGTACACATTTTCTGCTCCTTACATCCAAATGATACCTGCTGACTAGAATCCAAACCGGTGATATGAAATTAAATGTATATGGTTGTTTGCTCGCCTTATTCTTTGTACTTCTCTGTGCTGGCAAGTCCTCTGAGGACGAGCATTTCTTCCCCAGGTCGCACCCTGCACACAATTCTCTGTGGAAGCATTTTGTAAGTCACATGTATTTAAAATTATGAGATTAAAGCATCTCTGTGTGGTGGAGAGTCCTAAGGATCACAGAACGGGCTTGAGTGTGTTTTCTGTATAGCGGCCAGTGGCAGGAAGCCAGGGCAAAGAAACCGTGACAACCTAATCTGGTTTGGTCCGGTTGCAAAAGAGGGGTTCATAAGACCACGTCCCTGTCGGGTGCAAGGCTTACGCGCCCCCCATTTTTGGAAGGGAACAGCCTGTGGGTTCTTCCTTTTTTGGATATCTCTGGGTGATAATGTGGCCAATGAGACCATTAGCCTCGGCCATTACCCTATTAAGGGAGTTAAACAGGTGCGTGCTTTGCTTGCTTGCCTTGCGTGATTGCCTGTACGCTCGTTGGTTCCTCGACTACCTGCCGCCCGCCCGTCCGCCATCTCATCCTGCCGTGCATGCAGCCGATTCCACGTGGAATTCGTCACAGGACTTCTATTGAATATTTTCCTGCCTATGTTTTGGGCCACAGATGTTCGAAACTGAGGACTAGTGAGTATTCTTCATTCATTATTCAAGTTGCTAAAGGAATTTAGCTAACTTCACAAGCGGTGAGTTGAGCCGCAGGACTCTCTACCAAAGATATTCTTAAAATCTTTCAACATTCCATTGTATAGAAACATTCCGTAGAATAGTTCTGCAAACCACATTCAAGAACTTGTGCGGATAGTTGTAAATAAGTTTAGTAGAATTACCGTTGTATATATATGAATAAATTATTCAATAGCTGTTAAATCGGCCTCATTGCACTTTACCCCAAACTAGGATTTCAACTAACCAATTCATAACGCTCTCGCACTCCACTTTTAACAAAAACCCAAAAGATTAACCGGCCTATAATTTCAGAGAAAGAGTTCACTGAAGAAACTTATTTAGTGCAACATGAAATTCGATCCAAACCAACATCAAAGTTATCCTCAAAACGTCATTAACAGCAAGGTTTGCCTACTGTGGAAGTTACAAGCAACTCCTCTGTGTTCTTAATGCCCTATAAAAAAAGGAATTCTGCAACGATTTTTATGGCTCCCTCCTTGAAGAAAGGCTGCAGCACACGCTTTAGTTATGAGTCTATCTTCTGAGTAATGCAAGAAAATTCTTACAACAGTAATAGCAGCTCCTACTACTTATAGCTAGTATTACACTGTGCGCACTCAGCAAGACACATTACTTGAGTAATTACTAGCTACGGGAATCTCAACCATTTCACGCCTGAGCATTCTGACAGGAACATTTGCACTGTTTATCACACAGATTCTGATCACAGCTGCCCCACAATTCTCTGTCTTAGCCTGACAAGATGTCCACATATGCCATCTTCCACACTTCCACTGTACATTCAAACACAATACAGCTCTTTTTTTTTTCTTTAGTTGATACCAGCACTATCATATCAACCCTTTTAACACTTTGAGGCTGCTGATACCTTGATTATTGGAAGCCTCCCTAACTAATGGCAAAGCAAAGCTTGCCCGTCCCCTATTCCAGAAAAAGCAGCATGCTCAGAGTTCCTAAGACAACACTACAGGAGTACGTGTTTAGAAATTCCAGACACTGCAGGCAGACACCGGGCAGGGCTGTCAACACTTGCACTATCTGCCTCCAAGTACCCCTGGCTCAGCGTGTCTACAACGTACTTGGGTGAATCTTTATTCAGTCCCCCTCACAGGCAGCACCAGAAAACGGACCCCCAGCGCACAGGCCCCAGGGGAGTCAGCACTGCGACGAATCGCTGCAGGGCCGCTACCACCTGGTACGACCAAGCAGCCCTTCCCTTCGGATAGACCCCAGGCGGAGGCCGGCTGAAAGGAGCGCGGCTCTCTCCCTCTCTCCTATGCTCTCCGGGACTCGCTGATGGCCACCCGCCACCGCACAGGACCGGAGCAACCCGCTGGCAGGACCCGGGCCTGTGCCCTCTCCCCTCCGTCCGTCCGTCCGCCCACCAGCCACTCCCAGTGAGGCCCCCGCAACCCTCGCTCACCTGGTGCCGCCCACATTGAGCTGGATGATTTCCCCGCTCCCTGCGCCAGCAAAGCCTCCGCCATTCCCCGCCATCTTCGCCGCCGCCTGTTCCAGCCGGCGCCCGCCGCCGCCTCCCGCCACCACCGCCAGAACCTCGGGGTCGAGGGAAGCAGCGGCGGGGCAAGGCGAAGGCGGCGGGGAAGAAGGCGGCGGAGGATTGGCCAGCAGGGTCCCCTGCGACCTCCGGCGAGCCCGGGAGGGTCAGCGGCCGGACACGCTACGGGCTCCCTGCCGCTTAGGCCCGGCCAGGCCGTGCCGCCTGCCCGGTCCGAGCGGAAAACGCCATGGCAACGCGACAGCACCTGGAAGAGGGCGGCCGGCACGGGCCAAAACGCCTCGAGCCGTTCGCGGAACGGAGCTGGCTGCAAAGAGGCGGGGATCCCGCCGCGGTGGCGGCGGGGCGGGGGGAGTAGAGCAACGCCCCTCAGTGACAGGGACACTCCTTGAAAGGTCGGGTGCGCTTCCGCTGCTCCTGATGAGGGGCTCCTGCCTGCCAGTCGGTGCGGCGGGGCGGGGCCGGGGGGAGCAGGTGAGCGGGGTGGCCGCGGGGTGCCGTGTCACCGCCACTGATGCCACCGGCCTGGCCTGCTCCTGTCCAGTCTGTGCATCGAGCCCGCCCGCCCCGATTGCGGCGTCACGCCTGGAGAAGGAGCCAAGGCGGAGGAATTCTTGTTTGTTTTAAAAGGGAGAGCTGCTAGCAGGCGCCACAGACCCTAGCGTAAATACAGGCACTGCTAGCAAGTGTGCCTGCTAGCCCGGCCCTTGTGCCGCTTCGGACTGGGGAGTTCACGTCTCCTGTAAATAGTAATACCCTGAAAAAGATACAGGGATACGGCCAATTCCTTGACAACTCAACGAAAAGGCGGTGGGAGCACTGTGGGACTCAAAGCCCAGGTTGCCACCCACCTTTCTCCCCCGTGAGAGAGAAAAAGAAGTAGGCATGACAAATCTGAGCGCACGGTGCAATTTGAGGAAGAAATCTATCGCTGCAAGTGAAGGAAAACTGAAGAGGAAATAAATGACAGTGCGGTTAACAGAGGAAGTAATAAAATTGTGATTTAAAGATGTGAGGTTGGGGTTTATGATTAATTCCTACACTCGAATAAAGAGAGGAATGAGCAAATATGAGCCAAATATTTCAGTTTAAGTGAAATCTGCCTAGAGATTGAAAATGCACTGTGAGCATCCATGCTCTATTTAAACCTAGTGGGTTTTTGTGAGGACACTTAGTTAGAGTAGGTAAGCTCAAAAATCACATGAGGAAAATGCCATGAGAATTACATGGCTAGCCTAGGAATAAACTTGCTGGCCATTTCCTCGCCTGCATGCCTTGCAAATTCAACTTTTATCACTTTAGTCATACTGCAGAGCCCAACAGATCACAGTGATAAAGATGCCTTTGCCAGCATAGAGTATTGGAGAAATTGCTTTGGTATCACAAAGTACTATCACAGCCATGTTCAGTCTGGTGAGGAAAAGGCTGTGGAGACCTAAGAACAGGCTTCCAGTATTTGAAGGGGGCTTCCAGGATTGTTGGAGAGGGTGATTGGGTTGGGGATTAATTGACCGAGGCAGGAATTATTTCTATTTTTCTGAAAAGCACCACCACCAAATGTGCCTGGAGCACAGCCCTACGAGGAGAGGCTGAGGGAGCTGAGGGTGTTTAGCCTGGAGAAGAGGAGTCTCAGGGCTGACCTCACTGCTGTCTACAGCTACCTGAAGGGAGGCTGTAGCCAGGTGGGGGTCGGTCTGTTCTCCCAGGCAACCAGCAACAGAACAAGGGGACACAGTCTCAAGTTGTGCCAGGGAAGGTATAGGCTGGATGTTAGGAGGAAGTTCTTCCCAGAGAGAGTGATTGGCATTGGAATGGGCTGCCCAGGGAGGTGGTGGAATCACCGTCCCTGGAGGTGTTCAAGAATGGACTGGCTGAGGCACTTACTGCCATGGTCTAGTTGACTGGATAGGGCTGGGTGCTGGGTTGGACTGGCTGATCTTGGAGGTCTCTTCCAACTTGGTTGATTCTATGATTCTGTATACAGAACTACTAGTTAAATTTTATTTACATGTTCTAATTTGATCAGGAAATCTTCACAAGGATGCTTATGGGCAAGCGAGTAATTTAGGAAATTCAGAAAATGCGAAAGGCTAAAGTGCAAGACAGCTTTACCCCACTTACAAATCAGGCTGAGCAGAGAACCTAGGGAACTCATGGAGGTGAAGCAGAACTTCAGAGATAATCCCTGCTGAATTTCTCTGCAGCAGCCTCTAAAATTTCAAGCTCTATCCCCATGGTCCAATGCAAATAAAACCCACCAAAGCCCAAAGCATCTGTAGACACAGCTTCCATGAGGCAAAGATCACGGAGAGGTGCTGTCTTAGTTGCACAGGGAAAAAAGCCAAACTGCTGCTGTGTTCCCCAGCTCTGAGGAGTGAGCAGGAAGACAGGATATGGTGGTCCGAGAGAAGCCAGGTTTGGGTGCTGCTGGCAACTCTGTCTCAAATGGACCTAAGGACTTGCCAAACTTGCAGACTTGCGGGGGAGCGGCACGAACTGTGCAAGAGCAGGACTAAAGTGGAAGTGCGCAGAATGGTGCAAAAGCAGGAACCACGCACACTTTTTTCCTCAACTGTGTTTGTAATCTTTCTAGACGTTGTGTCTGTTGCCATATGGATACTGGGCATGAAGAATCCAGCCAATTCCAGTGCAGGCTTTCCCACGAGTCAGTACACCTGTGGAAATGGGTGCCTAGTGCTGTTCCCCCTTCAAGCCTGCAAGGCAGGGTGGGGAAAGCAGTTTCATGCCTTCTTCTTCCCCCATTCAAACCCCTGGAGATGGAGGGGGAGAAGAAGGGATTTGGGGTGCCCCACTACAGAGGGATTTTTTACAAAGGCATGTTTTGGCATGATGAGGAATAATGGCTTCAAACTGGAAGAAACTAGATTTAGTTTAAATATTAGGAAAAAATTCTTCCCCATGATATTGATGAGGCACTGGAAGAGGTTGCCTAGAGAAATTGCAGAGGCTCCAAACCTGGAAGTGCTAAAAGCCAGGTTGGGTGGGGCCTTGAACAACCTGATCTAGCAGGAGGTGTCCCTGCCTCTGGCAGGGAGTTGGAACTAGATGATTTTTAATGTCCCTTTGAATCCAAACCAGTTTGTGATAGGCTTCTTGGGATAACTGGCTAACCACCACAGTGTATTAGACTTGGGGAGTATGCCTACAACTACTTCAGTAGTGTCTTCTAATGTCAGTACAGATGCTTTTGTGGTGTGTTCCACCCTACAGCCTAAGGGGAAGGAAAAATTAAATAGCAGTGAAATGCATGACAAAGCCCTAGACCTTCATGCTTTCTGTATGTTTTGTAGTCTGGCTGTAGTTTGAGTTTCATGTTCAGCCCACTTTCAGATTTCTGCTGAATTGTCTTCTTCCTTGGAGTATAAAAGATGTTCAAATGTTCTGTTAGGCAGAGAAGAAAATAGAACTTCCTTTCTTACATGCTGGTAAAGTCCTCTAACTGTTAGAATATTGGATAAAAGAGTGTGAAGGGGTATTTCTTTTCCTATATTTGGAAGGAAGATTCTCCACTTCAGCCCATCAGTTTTTAAAAGAAAAACTTAAGTCAGAGAGGGTTTGAGGCTGTGGATGATGCTTGGAAACCATACTGTTCAACCTACCACTGTCAAAAGACTCTGCATAGAAGACTTGCACAGTGTTTCCTATAAGCCATTTTGAGTGGTTGCTGGTTCAGGCAGCTGACTGAAAGATCACTTTTCTGCATGCTTAATTTAAGCATGTTTTATAAGGGATGCAATAGCTTAGGCAGCCAAGGACTATAAATTGCACTGTGACTGGCCACCTGTCTTAAAGAAATGGCACTGTAAACATTGCTCATATAAATGCTTCCACGGCCCAAATTGCTTAGATCCGTTTGAAAAACACATCCTAAATCGTATTTGCCTCACAATGCCTGAATACCTCTAAACTTAAGAATCACTTTTTCTTAAAGAAAACATAAACAGCATTGGCATTTGGCACTTGATTCACTAAACACAAGTCAGGAAGAAGTAATGTAAGATAGATAGTAACTGGATAGTAGGCTGAACATGAGGCAGCAGTGTGTGCCCAGGTGGCCAGGAAAGCCAGTGGCATCCTGGCCTGGATCACGAGCACTGTGGCCAGTAGGATAAGGGAGATTATTCTTCTCCTGTACTCAGCACTGGTCAGGCCACACCTTGAGCACTGTGCCCAGTTCTGGGCTCCTCAATTCGAGAGAGATGTTGAGGTACTGAAATATGACCAGAGAAGGGTGATGAAGCTGGCAAGGGGCCTGGAACACAGCCCTGCTAGGCAAGGCTGAGGGAGCTGGGGGTGTTTAGCCTGGAGAAGAGGCTCAGGAGTGACCTCATTGCTTTCTACAACTACCTGAAGGGAGGTTATAGCCAGATGGGTCAGTCTCTTCACCCAGGCAACCAGCAACAGAACCAGGGGATGCAGTCTCAAGTTGTGCTGGGGGAAGTCTAGGCTGGATATTAGGAGGAAGTTCTTGCCAGAGAGTGATTGGCATTGGAATGGGCTGCCCAGGGAGGTGGTGAAGAAAAGCCTGGCTGAGGCACTTAGTGCCATGATCTAGTTCATTGTCTAGGGCTCGGTGCTAAGTTGGACTGGATGATCTTGGAGGTCTCTTCCAACCTGGTTGATTCTATGATAAGAAAATCAGCTGTGTATTAATGCATCCTCTGACAGCTGCAATCCTTATACACTTCCACTAGGGGCCTCTGTTGTTTTTAAAGTAAACTTCCAAAATGTAATTTCTGTTTGGCCTCACCGTTTAAGGCATATTCTCAAGACTATTTGTCTTGACGTTGCAATTAAAATACATGATTTGCAATCAAGTGTAAAAAGAAAAAAATCACAAGCTCCTTTCAAAGCACACATCAACACCAGACAATATTAATATGCAAAGCAACTTTGTATTCCTCATTTCTAGAACTTTTTTGTTAATTCATTTTTTTAAATCTCAAAAAAAGTCACTTGTGCACTATGCAAAAGAGTAGACATAAGGATTAAAGGAATATGCTTCTGAACAATGACTGTACAGTTTAGGAAGCAACACCCATGCAATGAATTATTGGTGGTAGTGCAATGAATTATTGTGGCAGTGCACATTGCAATTTATAGTTTGATCTCTTCAGTTGCAGTAATTAAAGGTAAGAGTGCAAGGAAGGGTTTCTTATCCAGTCTTTTGCACTTCAGTACAAGTATAGTTTTCTTATTTTCTGCGTCCTGTTTTCTGGACAGGGTAATTATTCCACTAAGAAGAAGAGAAATTCTGCTGTATAAATTTTATTCAGACACTCCCAATAGTATGATTTCCCTTAAGCTACTTAAAATACAAGACTAGAGAGGAACTGCTGCTCTTCATCATGTTTTGCTAAGTTGTTACCTGAGAAACAATGTGATTCACCAAGTAACCAAAGGAAGTTAGGTAATAAATTCCTTCTCTGCTTCCTCAGCAGATCCATATAGCTGCAGATTTTGCACCACCCTGGACAGGCTTATTTCTGACCTTTCTATTCTGTATAACAGTGGCAGGGATACATTTTTAGCTGTTCATATAAAGCCTGAGCCAGACTTTTTACTTCTTCCTCTCCTCTCAGTGTCTGGTGTGGGAAACCAATTATATGTTTCAGTTGTGAATAAGCATTTAATTTTGTTGATGATATAATGTATCATAGTATTATTGCATAGGAATATATTCCAAAATAAATTCATGTTACATATTTGAGAGGAGCCCATCAATATTTTAAAGCCCCCATCTGTTTTGTTGGGTTGGTTTTGTTTAAAATTTCACCACAAAACTCCAGAACTTTGTGACAGGAATGCAGTCTCTTTATCTTTCCATAAACCATCGTCTTGATTGCTGGTGTTACACAATAATAATGCCAAATCAGAAATCTTCTACCATCTGTTTTAAAGGGTGGAGTCTTGGAGTGCCACCAAGGTAGTCACTCTGGGAAATAGTACTATGAGTCACTGGAAACAATAGTTAGTGTATGCTCAGTTTTTCCCCTGCTTTGCTTACAATTACTTAGCCTCCAGAGTCTAAGTTTTGAAGGTACCCACTTGACAGCTGAAGTCCAATAAAGAGGACCAGAATAACTTTAAATAGGCCACAGGGGAGAGAGAGGAAGCTCATGGGACTAGGTGGAGTACGTGTTTCTTCGTTCCTGAACATATGGTTGTTGCTTGCAAATTGGGAAACAACCTTTTTTTCAGCTCCAGATGCGGTGCTGCACAGTGTGTGGCTACCAAGGATGTTTGTTTGCCCAGAGTAGCTCCACCCCACAGCTAAATAAAGGAGACATCAGCAGAAACGTCTACAAAGGCAAATTTTCCCTCTCTTGAAATAGATTGAAAGGATGGAGATGATAGATCCAGGATCAGGTCAGAAGCAGCTTGGGATGGAAAGAAGAATTGTGCAATATCCTTTACAGAAATATGTACCTACACCTTCTGGATCCCTGGAAAAGTCTTTAAATATTCATTTTTCAGAAAATAATCTCAAAGTCTTCATTTTCAAGAAGGCTAGGCAAGAATACTATTATGCTCCAGGTTTGCATTGTTTTCTCAGTTACTGCAGCTGGCATCCTGGCCTGCATCAGGAACAGTGTGGGCAGTAGGACAAGGGAGATTATCCTGCCCCTGTACTCAGCACTGGTCAGGCCATGCTTTGAATAATGTGTCCAGTTCTGGGCTCCTCAAGTCAAGAGAGATGTTGAGGTATTGAAACATGACCAGAGAAGAGTGATGAAGCTGGTGAGGGGGCTGGAACAGAAGTCCTATGAGGAGAGACTGAGGGAGCTGAGGATGTTTAGACTGGAGAAGAAGAGGCTCAGAGGTGACCTCATTGCTGTCTACAACTACATGAAGGGAGGTTATAGCCAGGTGGGTTGGTCTCTTCTCCCAGGCAATCAGCAACAGAATGAGGGAACACAGTCTCAAGTTGTGCCCAGGGAGATATAGTCTGGATATTAGGAGGAAGTTCTTGCCGGAGAGAGTGATTTGCATTGGAATGGTCTACCCAGGGAGGTGGCGGAGTTGTCATCCCTAGAGGTGCTCAAGAAAAACCTGGATGGTCTAGTTGGCTGGCTAGGGCTGGGTGCTAGGTTGGACTGCCTGATCTTGGAGGTCTCTTCCAACCTGGTTGATTCTATGATTTGCTGTGGGACGACCACTAGTCCTACAGAACACAGTATACTGAGTTCTGATTCCCAGAGGGCTGCCAGGACCATATGCTGCCCAAGAGCCTGCCTTTGAGAATTTTTGTAGTTGACTTTTTCCCCTGCATTTTTTTTTTAAATAAAATAAAAACACTTTCTTAGAAATCCAAATCTACCAAGCCTCAGAGGAATTCCTTGTCTTCTCAGTATTCTGAACTAATTTAATATGAAAATGTGTTAATTAATTACAAGTTATTAACATTCAGTATATCGTGGGAGAACGTAGTGAGACAAGGCACAGCTCAGGTGCAGTAGGTTTGTGTGTTACTTTACTAGTACACGCTGTGTCCACAGCATGGGGCTGTTTGCTAGTACATGCCTCTTGCAAAAGCCAAGGCTTTTCTTCCGTTAAGGGCAGTGCTGCAAGCTTCAGTTTGACTTGAAAACGCCTTGAGTTTGTGTGCAATGCATGCATTTCTGTTCATCATTTAAGTCATGCAGCTGAAGCTCTCTACATTTCTGTATTGAGCCAGATTCTGCTTATAAAGTGGATGTTCTATAAGACTGCAATCTAGCCTAAACAAAAGGGGTTAGATTTTAATAAGTTAGCACAGCTTTATTTACACTGGACTGCTGCATAAGCAGGCACCGCTGTATAGCAGGCTAAAGGCCTGAGAAATAGCTGAATATGCTGTCAGGTTGTAACATAGGTATTTACCCAAAACATTAATTCATTTATATGCTTGATTCATTCATCAAGGACCATTCATGGGTCTGGTTTGTTTTTAAGAGTTGTAAAGAAGACAAGACTGTACATATTAGAAATTTGTTTCTTAAGAACAAGACAAATTCTGTCAGTAATCTGTGAAAAAAGAATTACATACTCAACTCTCTTTATTCTCCCTCTGACATTTTTTGGCCCATCCTTGCTTATTTTGTGGTTCATTTCAGTTATCACCACTGAAGGGTTAGAGACAGAGGCTTTATAATCTGCGTGTGAAGTCAGTACTGCAACATCAAAAGAAATATTTGCCTTCTGTGGGCTAGAAGGACAACAGTTACTTGGTCTGATCCTCAGTATAGTACCAGCAAAATAACCTCACGTAACAACTTCTTCCTCATTTTGATTCTTATACTTGTTCGTAATACCAGACCTGGATGTCCTGCTGAGAGGCAGAAGAACAGCCAGTAACAAAGTATTGAATCCACAGCATAAGCAGGTCCCCTGTCTAACATGTAGTTTGGTGGGGTTTGAGAAATTACCCCCCAAACAAGCTTTACCAGACTAGCTCAGATGGCTTGGAAGTAAGATAAAGCTGTATTTTACAGCAAGTTAAATTTACAAGCATAAATAGATATCTAGATCGATTGTGTGTGTATATATAAATATATATAATATTTACATGCATTTACAATTATTTGCAAATTAGAAATAATACAGAAATCTAATCCTCCCTCCCCTGGACAAAGAAAACCCAGAAGGGGCCAATGCCACCTTCTTCTCTCCTCCCAGATAAAAAAAGAGCAAGGCCTCATGTGTTACCAGGAGGAAAAAATATTAGCATACAGTGTGGAGGAGTCAGAGAGGTGCAGGAACAGCAAAAGTGCCAGTGCCCAAAAGCCAAGAGAAGGAACTTGTTTATACAGTGTCGGTTTAACCCTCTTAGCAAACCAATGAATGATACAGATTTTATCATTACTTTCCTTTTACAGCCCATGCCCTGCTCATTCACCCTGTATTTAAAAGTATGTCCAGAAAGCTCCTCTGTCTTGTTTATAATTTAGAAGCAAAACAGAGCCT
This sequence comes from Tricholaema leucomelas, assembly GCA_013400475.1. Taxonomy (NCBI): domain Eukaryota; kingdom Metazoa; phylum Chordata; class Aves; order Piciformes; family Lybiidae; genus Tricholaema lacrymosa; species Tricholaema leucomelas. Next base: position 582,258 of record WAAF01020435.1, read on the forward strand.
TAGCTCTTAAACTGCTACATGGAGTTACCAAATTGTGGGTAAAGGTTGATGCCACGTCTGCTGTGCAATCTTACTTACATTCATTTTACAGCCAACAGCTTGCCTTCTCATGGTAAAATGTTGAATGGCCTGCTTGAGGTGTCTTTAAAAACCGCACTCTCATACAATACAACAGCACAAGGGGGCATGCTTTTTCCAAATATTTTCCTGCCGGTTGGCTTTCAGTGCAGGCTTTAGCAGCAGGAGTCACCTGGTAATCCACATATCCAGGTGACTCCAATATACATCTCTCCAATAAGCTGTGAAAAGGCTGAGAAAGAATCAAAGTTTCTTTCAGATCATTTTTTCTAAAGACTTAGCCAAACATACTTTATACTCGCAGGCAATTATATTTGTCTAAACTGGACAGTTAGCTAAACCGTGGCAATGAAATAAAATACAACAAAAAAGCCGTATTTGAAGTTTTGATCCTACTTGCTTTTGTTGTAAGAGAACAGGGAGCACTTGGGTGTATAAATAGCTAGGAGCAATTCACATTCCTAGGAGTCCTTCCAGTTTTATCCACTGTACTCATCAAATTGGTGATTACTTAAAACTCACATATCTTGAATGCTCACCTGTGAGCAAGACACCACCAACTTACTTGCTTCATTTGCTGCAAAGAGTCCAAAACCCTTAACTACATCCATTTTTATTCATTGATGGTTTGAAATTGCCCATATTTATGCAAATGTCTTGATGAAGCTTTTAGAGCTTCAAACTACACCGTGTAAACACAGATACTGATCTCTCCTTCATCACTAATAATTGTTTTAATTAGTAACACTTCTAATGTTAGGTTCTTACCTGAGTGACTGACTGAAAACACTTAACAAAACATGTGTGTGTAGGTATGTATGCAATTGTTGCTTACATACCTAGATGGGTAGGGAAAGGCTCATTTTAGCAAATGTTTTACTTCCAATACTTTGTAATAGCTAAGCAGGCTCCTGAAATTGTTCTGGTCTATTCCTCTAAAAAGTTGTTGGAGATGGATCACTTATACTATTATCTACAAGAAAGGCCAAAAGGAGTATCTGCAGAACTGTAAACCTGTCAGTCTGACCTCAGTGCCAGGGAAGTTCATGAAAGAGATCATCTTGAATGCCATTACACACCATATAGAATCATAGAATCAAGCAGGTTGGAAGAGACCTCCAAGATCATCCAGTCCAACCTAGCACCCAGCCCTAGACAATCAACTAGACCATGGCACTAAGTGCCTCACCCAGGCTTTTCTTCAACACCTCCAGGGACAGCGACTCCACCACCTCCCTGGGCAGCCCATTCCAATGCCAATCACTCTCTCTGGGAAGAACTTCCTCCTAACATCCATCCTATACTTCCCACAGCACAACTTGAGACTGTGTCCCCTTGTTCTGTTGCTGGTTACCTGGGAGAAGAGACTGCCCCCCACCTGGCTACAACCTCCCTTCAGGTAGTTGTAGGTGAGGTCAGCCCTGAGCCTTCTCTTTTCCAGGCTAAACAACCCCAACTGCCTCAACTTCTCCTCACAGGGCTTGTATTCCAGGCCACTCACCCAATGATGATCTGTTCCATCTTTATCAAAGATCTTGATGAAGAGTTAGAATGCACCATTAGTAAATTTGCAGATGACACTGAGTTAGGTAAGAGCATTGATCTGCCTAAGGATAGGGAAGCTCTACAGAGAGATTTAGATTGGATCAGTTGGCCAAGGTATGTGCTTTAACAAGGGCAAGTGCTGGGTCCTGCACAATAACCCCATGCAACAGGCCTGGGGAAATGTGTCTGCAAAGTTATCTGGCAGAAAGGCATCTGGCAGTTACAGTTAACAAGGAGCTGAATATGATCCAGCAGTGTGGCTAGGTGGCAAAGAAAGCCAATGGCATCCTGGCTTGTATCTGAAATGATGTGTCCAGCAGCAGGAAAGTGATTGTCCCCCTGTACTCGACACTGGTGAGGCCACAACTTGAGTGCTGTTCTAACAGTACGTAAAGTAAAAAGGCTACGCTGCATTATTTTCACACCGTGCCAGGACCCTTTCTTCTTACCACAGAAGCAATTAATGTTGCATCATCTTTCTTTTCATATCACAATCACAGTGCTTGACTCAGGGAAGGAAAGGCAATTTTCAGTTTTCTCTATGAGTCACACATACACACAAAATCTTATTCATGGAAAAAAAAAAACCCTCTTGTTTTGAATAAAATGCCTGAAATCTCTTAAGACGTCAGAAATTAATTATAATGAAAGCCTTGAAACAGACTAATTACAATGAAGGTTATCAGCACTTATTTTCTTCTTCTGTATTTTTGGAAACAAGGATTCTCACTTTCAGAATATTGTAAAGATAAAAAAGATAAGCCACATATTGATATATTTCAGTTTCACACAGCAGAACTAAGACTTCTGTTCGCAAATCTATTAAAACATTATCACAGCTAATATTACTAGAGGGACAAAAAAATGCTAAGTGTGGAGGCTTTTTCATTACACAGAAGTCTCCAGTTAGGGCCCAGACAGAAACCATTAATGTCATTTAACATTTAGATCAATTAGTGTTCAATCCTTACCTTGCATGCTGCTTTTCAGCTTGTCATCAGATATGGAAATAGAAATGTGAAAGATTTCCTTGGGGATATGGATTTGGAAGAGATGTTTGAGGGAATGAAATGTGAGAGAACAGTGGAAGGCATTTTTGAGAGAGGCAAGCACTTAGTATTGAAGGTCCTTGGTTTAAGTTGGTATTTCAAAGAAAACTTTTATAAGAGTAAGGGGATCTCTCAAATGTTGGTGATGGGAATAGGAAAAAAAATTAGCAGGTGAACAAAAAGGTGACTGCTCTCATTAGTAGTCAGGGAACAAAGTAAACAGAAGAAAGTATATTTAAGAAATAATAAATTATTAAGGATATTAAAAAGTTGGTTTGGTTTTTTTTTCATTCAATGTATTGAGAGCTAATAGCATCCTGGCCTGGATCAGGGACAGTGTGGCCAGTAGCACAAGGGAGGTTATTCTGCCCCTGTACTCAGCACTGGTCAGGCCACACCTTGAGTACTGTGTCCAGTTCTGGGCTCCTCAATTCAAGAGAGATGTTGAGATACTGGAACATGTCCAGAGAAGGGCAGCGGAGCTGGTGAGGGGCCTGGAGCACAGCCCTGTGAGGGGAGGCTGAAGGAGCTGGGGGTGTGCAGCCTGCAGAAGAGGAGGCTCAGGGGTCACCTCATTGCTGTCTACAACTACCTGAAGGGGAGGTTGTAGCCAGGGGAAGATCAGTCTCTTCTCTCAGGCAACCAGCAACAGAATGAGGGAACACAGTCTCAAGTTGTGCCAGGGGAGGTATAGGCTGGATGTTAGGAGGAAATTCTTGCTAGAGAGAGTGATTGGCATTGGAATGGGCTGCCCAGGGAGGTGGTGGAGTCGCTGTCCCTGGAGTTTTTAAAGAAAAGCCTGGATGAGACACTTAGTGCCATGGTCTAGTTGATTGTCTAGGGCTGGGTGCTAGGTTGGACTGAACGATCTTGGACGTCTCTTCCGACCTGCTTGATTCTATGAAAAAGAGCTTACTTTCAGAAGTTGGGCACCTTACTGTTTCAGAAGCTGCCTTGAAAATATCTCCAGCTGAAAATCCATGTATTAAGACACGCAAATTAAATAGTTATTTTTAAAAACCATGTCTGTAAAGTCCAATATCCTTTAGCAGTCGCTTGAGTTAGAGTTAATCAAATTCTAGCTATGGATTTTTTGTGGCCACGTTGGCAGCGAAATGCTATATAATTACAGATTATAGAGCTGATTGATGTTGACTTCATGCGTCACACAATAGGATAATGAGCCATTTCTTTAATAAAAAGTATTTAATGAGTGATGTTTCTAGTTATTCCTTTCCCATTTTAAATAGATGCTTTAGCTTTATATCCCTAATTTCCTACATTTCAGAATAAAAACCCTTCACATATTGGGCCAAACATACCAATTTATGAATCATTGCCTTTTCTGATTTTCCTTAATTGTAAACTTAATAACACAAGGTCTGCCAACTCAGTCAACAGCAGGTCAGATGAAATGCTGGTAGCACCTTACAAACAGTCAAAAAAACCAGCAATGCAGTTTTACTTCAGGGCTCTCCATAAGAAATGTGTTGCCTTAGTGTAATTTTGTAGTCTGTTCCCACTTAAATGGAATTCTCACCAAGTACAGATAATACTAAATTTTAAAATACTGTAATGTAATAATATATAAACTATAGCTTTATCTGTTATTTATCTGGTTGCTCAAGGAGATTGTGGCTGCTCCCTCCCTGAAGCTGTTCAAAGCCAGGTTGGATGAGGCCTTGAGTGACCTGTTCTAGTGGGAGGTGTTCTTGCCTGTGGCAGGGAGTTGGAACTGGATGATCCTCGAGGTCCCTTTCAACCTAAACCATTCAATGATTCTATCTGGATTTTGGGTTTGTCTACCTCTTTCTTTTAGAATTCGTAAGATTATAGGATAGGAAGCTCATGTTTTCACGTAGCTAGGGATAATATTTCTGATTCTGAATCTTCAAATAAGCAGGTAAATAAATAGTTAATCTATTACAGTCTTTCTATAATCTCAGAAACATTATATCCTATTAAAAAAAAAAAAAAGCCATTTCTTCAATCTTGCACCTCTGTGTTTCTCTATTTCCCCCTTCTTACCTTGGGGTTGGAACTGGATGATCCTCGAGGTCCCTTCCAAAATAAACCATTCTATGATTCTAAGAAGGATGGAGGGAGATGTTTACAAAGGCCTATAGTGATAGGATGAGGGACAATGAATGGGCTGCCCAGGGATGTGGTAGAGTCACTGTCCCTGGAGGTGTTCAAGAAAAGCCTGGATGAGGCACTTAGTGCTATGGTCTAGTTGACTGGATAGGGCTGGGTGCTAGGTTGGACTGGATGATCTTGGAGGTCTCTTCCAACCNTATTCTATTCTATTCTATTCTATTCTATTCTATTCTATTCTATTCTTATTGTGCCCAAGCCTCATAAGAAACTTAGAGTTTAGAATAGTTTAAAAAAAAGGCAATAGATGAAAAGCTTTAAAGAATTAGTAGAGAATTTTTAAAATACTTTTTTTTCTTCATTCTTGAAGATACTGCTAAAAGTGAAGGTACTGCTAAAAGTAAAAACTGCCTAGCAATATACAAACACTATATACTAAAGTTACTTGCACTCAACTTTATGAACATGTAGCTGTAGTTTTTGTTACTCTAACAACATATTTGCTGCTTATGAGCATATATACAGCGAATATATACACAAATGCAGGTATTATGATCACCTTACACCAGTCAAAATACAAACTCATTTTTAATAGACTGAAATGTGAAAATAGGCAGCATTTATGATCCATCTGAAAGGATATGGGGAGAGTGATAAAATATTCAACTGCAAGCCAGGTGCCACTGTGGTGAGATGTTTTAAAAGTCCCTAGAAAAATCAGATCTGATGAAAAAAAAAAAGGCTCTGCAGTCTCTGAATGCACTTTTTGGAAGTCTGGAAAGAAAGAGAATTTAAGACAAGATGGTGATAAAAGAGAATATGGGAAGTTGAGTGCACTTTAATCTCCTTAGTTATTAAAACTAGCCAAAGGCTGAATGACAGCTTTGCTTAAATTCTGTCCCGATTTTCAGAAGCTTTGGGTGTTGGGCTATAGCATTAACTGCATCCTTTTAAATGTACTTCACTCTTAATAATAAATTATTAATTATATTTTCCCCTTCTTTTAAAAAAGAAGAAAATGTCCTCATTAAGTCATTGTACAAGTCTGCAAACAAGATTATTGCTCGTTGAATTTCCAAAAGAACCACGTACATTCTATACTGGGGTTTAGATCTGCTTTTCTGACATTTATCCTATTTATTATTGTCTTATAGAGTCAGACTAGCAAGTCGTAAAGCTATTTTGCAGAGTTCCAAAAGGGTTGCTCTACTACTGTTTATTTGCCATGTCATATCACTTTTCCTTAAAATAAATAATTAGAACTGATTGAGAATTGTTACTTTAATAAATGGAGAATACAGAAAGGCTTTCTCTACGTAGCTTAAAAGGAAAAGATAACTTCTTATTCTCTGTAGACTACATTTAGATAAATATTATCAAACTTCTGACTTTGCTCCTTAAATAAGTATTTGTAAAGTCCCTTTAATGATTCACATAAACATACTGCAGGTAGCAAGCCATATTGTAGAGATATGTATTAAAATAGAAAAAAAACCCCAAAGCTAAACCCCAAACACTGCTAACAACACAGTAAGTGTAAAATTCAAAGAGTTTCCTGATTGTTAGCTAGAACTTAATCTCAGGTCAGCCCTGAGCCTCCTCTTCTCCAGGCTAAACACCCCCACAGCCTCTCCTCACAGGGCTGTGCTCCAGCCCCCTCACCATCTTCATCACCATTCTCTGGACACATTCCAGTACCTCAACATCTCTCTTGAATTGAGGAGCCCAGAACTGGAACACAGTACTCAAGGTGTGGCCTGACCAGTGCTGAGTACAGGGGCAGACCAACTTCCCTTGTCCTGCTGGCTGCACTGTTCCTGATACTTTCAACCTAAGTAAGCCTAAGTACAAACACATGTAAGTAAATATGCAGAAGATAGTGGAAGTTTGTTTGGCACCATAATAATGATGCAGAACAGGATTTGAACTTTTTTGTCAGATTCAGTGACACTTCACCTTGTGTTAACATGGTGACCATCACTTTAACAGAAAATCACTAACCCACATATTTTGTTCTGTGAAGCTGACAAATGCATCATACTTACCTCTTCCCAGCTGCAGTCATTTTGCTATCCAATGTGTTAAAAAAAAAATTAGTTAAAATTCTCATGAATATTAATATATTTTGGATTTTCCACTGTTAATTTGTGGGCAAATACCGTGGCTGTCTGACTAACAAATACATGGGTACAACAGTATGAGTTTGTACCCAGCACATTATAAAAGCATGGAGATGCAGTTTCTCTTACATAAAGACTTCTGGTTTGTTTATGACCTGGAAATGCCTTGGCCTTGAAAGTTTTGTAAGGTGAAGTGTAAATTGTACTTCTTACACTGTCATTTCACATCTCAGGCTTTTCCTTTACATTATCACTTTTGTTGTAGTTCTTCACCTGCATTTCTGAAGATATTATGAGCGGTATGGTGGGAGGAATGTTATATAAATGACTCAGGTGACAACTTTGTGCTAACTACATGTCACGTTTTTTCTAAGTTATCTTCTGGGTGGAAGATTCTCAGAGAAATTCTGGTCTGTTAAACTATCAGGTTTTTACAGATTCAAAAAAGCTTCAGCTTTATCCTGAAAGCCATCTCAGTCTTGATAACTGGTATATATTATTTACTGGATATGCTTGCATTTGATGTCTACTGAATGGTCCTTTGAATCAAAGAAATATACCAATATTCTTCGTTCTTTCTTGTGGTATCTATCAAAAAAATTGCAGTTAAATACAGAATGTGATGGGTTTGGGGTTAACTGTCTCCCCAACTCTTATGGAATCGCCCAGACTAGACTCAGCTGGCTCGAAATTAAGGCATGAAGCTTTATATTCACAGCTTAGCACAATATACAAGCAGATATTTACAATATTTACAGCTATAGACAGAAATAGACAAGTTAAAAGTAATACAGAAACACAACAGCCCTCCCAGAAACCAGAGTCCCCAGGAAGGGCTCCCAACCATCCTTCCACCTTCTTTCCACCCCTCTTACTTATCCTAGAGTATACCTTACGTGCAAGGTGTGTTTGGAGGATCGGCAAGGGGAGTTAGAAGCAGAAGGATTTGTTACACAGAAGCAACCCAGGGAGAAAGCACAGGCTCTGACAGAGACACACACTCTGACTCTGTCTTGTCCATGTTTTCTGTTCTTGCCTTTATAAATCTCAGCAAACCTATGAGTGCAGCAGACATCACTATTGTTTCCTTTTCACAGCCTATAATCTAATTTTTCTCACTAAAACATTCCAACTAGCCTGAAACCAGCACACAGAACTATCTTTTTGGGGTTTCTGTTTGTTTGTTTGTTGTTGGTTTGGGTTTCTTTTAAGACATGGTCTCTTATCTATGCTTTTCTAGGTCTTCTGCTATAGACATGTACCACAGAACCATTAAGGTTGGAAAATACCTCCAAGATTGTCAAGTTTAATCACTAACCCAACACTGCCAAGTCCACCACTAAACTATGTCCCTCAGCACCACATCTCCCAGTTCCCCTAACATGCCTGTCTACTTTGTCCTTTCAAATAAATGAGAAGGAGATGCTCAAATCCTTTTAATTAAAGTACATTGGCAAAACAAATTTGAAGGCAAACGGAAATTACTGGAAAGTACAAGAAATTATAATGACTCCTCAAACAAGAATATTCTAATAAAAGCATAAGTTCTACCTAGACACAACATCACATAAAGCTAAATATATGTTTTAAGACTTCTGTCAGTGAATTGTGGTAGGAAAGAATAGAGTTATAAAATGGAGCCATAATTATACAATAATAAATAGATTACTCTGTGATTAAATCCCAAGCCAAGTTTTGATTATCCTACACAGCTTGCTGGAATGCCCTTTGGTTCATTCTGGACTGAGTTTATGGGCAAGATTTAGGCCATCCAATTTGCAGAGACCTATGGGTAGTTTTTGGTTATTGAATCAGCAGTTACAATCTGCTGTAGCTTTGTGATTACAATGTAAATGAGCTGTTCAGAGATGGCCAGATCCTTCCTTCTTGATGCTAATGAAGAAACACCAATCAGTTCCAACATAAACAGGGAATTAAGAGCCAAAGCAATGACTCTATTTTCATAGTAAACAGTTTCCTTTCCAATTACACAGGTAAATGAAGGATTGCCTCTTCAGGGGATACACGTGGTGTAAAAGCATCAGCAATATTTTTATACAAGCATATAAATAAAAGCTCTAAGAGAAAAAGGGTAGATGTAGCTTAAAACACCAAAGGGTTTATTTTTCCACTGAAAACAACTAACACTTGAATGAATTTGCCTTCATAGATATTTTGGAGGCAGATCCCTCAACAAGTCACATTATAAGAACTTTCATTCAAAAGGGATTCCAGAGTAAAACTCAATGATTTGTTCTCTCTGAGCAAAGTAAGAATAGCACTGTAACATAATAAAGAGAAGAAATTAATGCTTGACCTAACTTTGGCACATTTAATAGTTTAGAGCAGGATGAAGCTGTTGTTGCAGTAAGGCAGCTGCAGAATGGGAAAGAAGTAGGGAAAAGAAGAGACAAAAATATCTGCTTGCAGTAGAAAAAGAAAACGCAGTGTCTGTTCTGAAGTGCCTCAGATATGGGCTGCTTCAGTAGATGCTGAAGGTATGTGACTGCTTTAGCATGTTCAGAAAGAACACCTATTTTATTATATTCATCTGTTCACCCCACAAGGTGGCATTACAAGAAGATATCCTGAAACATCTGCTTGACCCCACAAATCTGTCAATGATTATCAATTATTGGCTCTTTTTGACAGCTCCTCTCTCATGACTGGGTCTTGAATTTCAGTCTGCTTTTTCCTGTTAAAGAAACCATTCCACCAAAAGATCTCAAAGCAAGCCACGTAAGCAGTGAATTCATAACCCAAACCATGATACTGTAGTATCTAAAAATCACAATTAAAGTCACATTTTATTTTATTGTGGCTCAGACTTTGACAAAATAGAAAAGAGAAACAGTTCTTTCTGAATTTACCAGGGACTTTTTAATGTAAGCAAAGATTCATATATATATATAAAATCAAGTATATAAGATATTTAGGGAGTCTAGTGGGAGTTTTGCCATATATATGAGCTATTATTCTTTTTCCATATTGTAAAAACTGCTTGCAACAGGCTCTTAGGATTAAATGAACTGAACTCCAGCAGAATAAATAAAACCTGTTCATAAAAAAAAACTATGGAACTGAATAGCAGAAATTTCTCCTTCCCTGACAGCTTTCCCCCTTTTAGCACTCTGGTCTCGAATATCATTTTCAGAAGCAATGAAATTAAACTTGACAGAAGCTTAGAGTGTGAAAAGTTATACATAATTTGAACCAACTGAGGATCTTGCCTGCACATAATTTTCATCACACTTTCATCCTCAGAAATAAAATTAGCCTAGCTGCTTTGTATTAAAGAAGTTCATCAGCTGAGTAAGCTGCCTTTAAGTAATATAGATGCCATTCATGACAACTGGTCTGCCTTCTGGAGCATCAAGGCAGGATGCCATTTTACTGTCTGATCTGTGTCCATATCCTCCTTGCCTCTCAGGACAGCCTTTTGATGGTAGTTTAGACCTCGACTGCCTCATCTTTCACCTGCTAATTCCCAGTGATCTTAGGGCTTCTCTGTACAGTGAGGTTCAAAATACTCTATTTACTTTGTCTCTCCCACAGCTCCTCTGAAGGGACTCTTGACAAAACAGACATTTCTTTCACTTCCACTTTGAAATAAGAAAGCCTGAGGAGGGGAAACACGAAACCTGGAGCCACCCAGTCAGGCCAAAAGCAGTCCTAGGCAGCAGAGCTAAGAACAGCCATGCACACGAAGAACACATGTGCTGGCCAGTGCAGAACAGGGACAGGCACACAGCTTTACCCCTCTTCCTCAGCTCCTGCCCTGTCTAACGGAGGCACATACTAAATTAAGAGGATAAGGGAAGGCATGAAAAATTAGATATCTGATGTGGCTCTAGGATCCTCCAGTACCAAGGATTATCTGAACATTTCATGAATTTGTCCCTTAATACTGCACTGCACAAAGGGGAAAAGTTTATGCTTCTGAGTTCAGAGCTCACATCTAACCTTCTAGGCCACTATCCCTTGCAGACTTGACCAAGCATATAAATAAAAGTTCTAAGACAAAAAGAGTAAATGTATGATTTTTATGCCTATTGTGATGGATGCTACCACTGTCTTTGGAATACCTGAATGGAGGTTGTACTGAAGTGAGTGTTTGTCTCTTCTTTCTAGTAATAATTGATAGAATGAGAGGAAATGGTTTCACCAGAGAGGGTTAGATTGGATACTAGAAGAAACTTCTTCACTGAAAGAGTTCTCAAACACCAAAACAGGCTCCCCAGGAAGGTGGTTTAATACCAATCCCCTGGAGGTTGTTAAAAGGTGCATAGATGTGGTACTAAGAGACATGGTTTAGCAGCAGACTTGGTAAAGTTAGATAATGGTTGGACTCAATGGTCCTATAGGCGTTTCCCAACAAAAACAGTTCTAGGGTTCTATGAAACTGGGAAGTGACGGTTCCTTTGACAGCTTGCAGTTCTCATTTACCACTTTCCCTACCCTCCTACTCTGAAAACAAAGGAGTAGAACTAGATTGATGATACTTCAGTCTCTATATTTTGTGTGAAAAACCGTTTTACATTTCTTATAAGATTTGGATGCTGAATATAAGAGAACATCATGCACCTAAGTAATGAAAATCAGAGGGCCCTTGGTCACATTTTACTGTGTGCTTCATTATTTAATTTTCCATTTCCAGAAAGAAATATACTGCTTTGCAACATTAAGCATTTTTTTCCTTCTCAAGAGTCCTCTACCTCAATACAAACAAGAATTTCAAAATACTTTTTCAACTGCTGGAGTATTTTTTGTCCCGTTTTTGTGCCAAAAACCCCAACCCAACAACAAAACACAAGAAAAATAACTAAACCTGTACACTATACAATTCATACATTTCCCCTCCAATTTAAGTAATTATTATTTTACACACTCTCCTGACAGGAATATAATGCAGGCATTCACTGTAAGCTAACGATGATACATACAAATAGGCTCTAAGGGGAGAATCTTGCAGCTCACACCACTGTTAGGCAGCCCCTCTGCAGCCCCACACTACCCGAAAGTCTCAGGTTTGTCTTTCTAACTGTAAACCTAACCCTAATAAACCCCTTTAGCTCAGAACACCTAGCCATGGCCTGCCTGAACAGCTCTCGTGGGAGATTCTTTTCTGCCACCTTTTGGCAGCCCTTTTGCAGCCTAATCTCAGCTCTTGTTGGGAGGTTATCTCTCCATCCCAGCCACAACACTAACCCTTGACATAGGCTTACCTTAAATCCATAATTATGGCACACAGAAGTTGTTAGTGAGGAAACCTTACAGCTTTATCTTTCTGCAGCCCCTGACAGCCCTGTGCCACCTAAAGTTCTAGTCTAAAATTATCTCCTAGATATCCTCAGCAATGCCAAACACAACTCTCAGAGGAAACGTCTTACAACAGCTTACACTATTGTTTGACAGCCTCTTCACAGCCCTACACCACTTGGAGCTCTTGGCTTTCTTTCTGTCCAAGCATTTACTCTGAACTCCAGGCTTTGGCCAAACATTAGTCAAAGGCCAACATCATGGTCTGCAGGAATAAGCTCTCTGAGAAGCATTGTTCTTGCAGTCTATGCCATCCTTTGGCACCTCTTTGTATTCTAACAACACTCGGAGCTGCAGGCTTGTTCTCTCATCCAACCTTAATCCTGACCCTAGGTCTTGTCTGTGTTGGCCTTAGGTACTCAATTATGGACCATGAGAACAAGCTCTAACAGAAGAAATGTTTTCCATAGAAGCAGTGGTGTTTGTTTTTGTGATCAATTATTTAATTTTATGTTACAGTGCTATAGGTAAATTATAATTGTAATTTTTTTAGCATCAAGGAAATTACCTTGGAAGAACATTTTAGAGGGTTTTTTTGGTGGTGGTCTTGAATTACAGAAGCTGCTTTGCCTTAAGGATGATTCATACTTATATTAAAATACAGATAAGGTGAAATAGTGTTTCTATGCTAGAACTATATTTAATTTAGATTAAAAGTATTAGTTGAAATTGTTAATGATTTTTTTTTTTTAACGTGCTATTACTTTATAGCATATTAATGTACCAGAAGGACATCGAGAACCTATAACTGAATCACAGAATCAACCAGGTTGGAAGAGACCTCCAAGATCATCCAGTCCAACCTAGCACCCAGCCCTAGCCAATCAACTAGACCATGGCACTAAGTGCCTCAGCCAGGCTCTTTTTGAACACCCCCAGGGACAGCGACTCCACCACCTCCCTGGGCAGCCCATTCCAATGTCAATCACTCTCTGGCAAGAACTTCCTCCTAACATCCAGCCTAGACCTCCCCCAGTACAGCTTGAGACTGTGTCCCCTTGTTCTGTTGCTGGTTGCCTGGCAGAAGAGACCAACCCCACCTGGCTACAGCCTCCCTTCAGGTAGTTGTAGACAGCAATGTGGTGACCTCTGAGCCTCCTCTTCTCCAGGCTAAACAACCCCAGCTCCCTCAGCCTCTCCTGACAGGGCTGTGCTCCAGGCCCCTCACCAGCTTCGTTGCCCTCCTAAATATTAAAAATTAATAAACAACATTAATTTTGAAAAAATACACCATCTTGCATCAATAAATTCCCCCTCATTACAGTAAGGAATATATTTCCTTTAAGCACTTCTAAAGTTTCTTGAAGCTGCATTACTCACAAGCAATATTTCCCATTTTCCAACATCAGGGAATCTTTAGGACCAAAACATCCTTGATGCTGAACGCAAACATTTCTAGTGAGGGAGAAATATATCCAGAAGCTTCTACACAATTTAAGTATTACTGTGCTCAACTCAAATTACTTACAAGATATCAACCCATTACTCAGGTTAGAACTGAGACTGGGTGATGCTTCTTTACAGCGAGGATGACAGAGAACTGAAGCAGGCTGCCCAGAGAGATTGTGGAGTCTCCTTCTCTGGACACTTTCCAAACCTGCCTGGATGCATCCCTGTGTGGTGTCCCTTAGACGATCTTGCTTTGGCAGGGAATTTGGACTCGATGATCCCTGGAGGTCCCTTCCAACCTCTAACATTCTGTGATTACGTAACACTATATACTGAGTTCTAAGTCACTCCCAAGTGTTCTTAACATGGTAAGACATTATGTATATATTGACAGATGTACAAAACTTCTCAGCAGATGTAAAGACAAAGGAAAAAAAATAGCAAATATGACTACCTGGCCATCTATATATAGTATTTCCCTCCCTCTAGGCTATAGCAAAACATTGTTTGCTGTGCTTTGTAAAGTGCAAGAGTTAACTTATCAGAAACAAAAGGCATTCAGCAAAACAGTTTTAGGGTGGGAAAATCTCAGAGGAAACAACAACTTTGCATTGAAAAAGCAACCTTTTTGTGCCTTCTCTTCACCCATCAAAAAAGAGAATTTTTGATGATGAATGATTTCTTGCAGTTTTATCAGAAAATGTATGCCTTATTGAACATTTTCCTCTTCCTTTCTCCAGTAGAGTCAAATAATAGTATCCATTTTCAGCGTTTAAACTCTCAAAGGAAATGATTACTCTTTTTTTCTGACAAAAAAATTGTCAGTTTCCGTTTGGACAGTTTGCTTGTGCTGGTCTGAGATTAATGCAGGAGAAAGGAGATTGTGCATGGGTGACAAGAGAGAATAAAGAACAGCTATTGATGCACAAATGTAGAGTCAACTGGAATTTGCACTGTTGTGTTAGCTGGTAGTCTAGGATTTCTCTTGGCATACATAATCATTAATTGTTACTATTCAACCAAATTCAAAAGTCTGCAATAGAGTTGGTATACAAAACCAGCTGTGGGATTATTTTCCCCCCATTTATCTCTGCCAGACAATATATCACATCTGTTAAATCAATTGTGATAGTGATATTATCAAAGGCATATGGAAATGCTTTGAAATGCATTATTTTAGAACTAAAAGGGGACAGGAAATTGAAGGATGCTTACGTGTGTCAAGGTCTGGAGAACAGAGATTAACAATATCTCTGTCCAGAGGAGCAAGATCTGTTCTTATATATTTCCATGTTGTGAAATTAAGGTGCAAGTGAGACCATGTATCACCACAAAACTACTTATTAAAGGACAAGGTTGAACAAAACAGTGGGGGAGAGAGAGAGGGAACAACAGAGAAAAAGAGAAAAAGCAGGGAAGGAAAAGAGCAAGGATTGTATTACCATCAGCCAAAGATGGGGGAAGAGAGAGAAACATGTGCATGGCCCAGGGATGTTCTGTGGAGTTCATCAGAAGCTCTTCTAGAGTTACCCATGCCCCCACTCTTATGAAATCACCCAGACTAGACTCAGCCAGCTGGAAATTAAGGAATGAAGCTTTGTATTCACAGCTTAGCACAATGTACAAGCAGATATTTGCAATATTTACAGCTATAGACAGAAATATACAAGTTAAAAGTAATACAGAAACACAACAGCCCTCCCAGAAATCAGAGCCCCCAGGAGGGGCTCCCAACAACCCTACCACCTTATTTCCACCCCTCTAATTTATCTCACAGTTTGCCTTATGTGCAAGGTGAGTTTGGAGGATTGGCAAGGGGAGTTAGAAGCAGAAAAATTAGTTACACAGAAGCAGCTCGGGGCACCCACTGTGACAGAGACACACAGACACACACTGACTCTCCTGCTCTGTCTTATCTATGTTTTGTGTTCTTGTTTTTATGCATCTCAGCAAGCCTATGAGTGCAGCAGACATCACCACTGTTTCCTTTTCACAGCCTATAATCTATTTTTTTCTCATTAAAATATTCCAGTTAGCCTCAAACAGCACATATGGATACAGCAGAAACTACTTAATTCGTTAAGCAGTTACCAAGACTGAAACTGTCAGAAAACTGCACCTTAGTCTTAAAAAATAAAATGCAATTTTAAATTTGAAATTAAGCATCATTTAGTGTACCTGACAGAACCTATTTTGGGGTTTTGTTGGTTTGGGGTGGGAGGGGTGTTCTGATTTTAAAATAGATGTATAAATCATTCAGGTCATCACAAAGGTCAGCTTATTCTATTAAATGTTAAGTATATTGTTAAAATTTATGTCAAAATATGCTGTAGCATTCTGCCTTTGAAATAGAAGCCAAATTGTCTCTGATTTAAGCTAGTGTAGATGCCTGAAAAGCCACTGACTGCAAGTAAGTGTAGAACTTGACTTAGGACATTCCCTTAGTGTTGATTAAAGTTTTCATTGGCTTATTTTTTCCCATTTATTGTAATGGTTAGTATCTGCCTAGTATTGCTGCAGACATGACTTCAAAGTCTCAGAGAGTAAAATTATTTGATTCTTGAAGACTTCCCTCTGTCTGTTATCCCAACAGTGTCTGTCAACTTCTACTGACTAGTGAGACACTACTAACCAGATCTGCTAAAATGGTTCTGGGAGCCTGGATTCTCCTATTTGCCATTTCCCAAGTACTGCACAGCCAGCCTGACATTGTGCCAAGACTGCACAGCGCATCACATCCTGCCTGCCCCTCTGCAAGGCTCCTGCTGAATTGGGAATCAAGAGAAACCAGGTCAGAGACTATGCTATAGACTCCCAGCTTCCTGAGAAAAGAGCCTGGGAAACTCCAAAGCCTCTAACAGCTTTGAGATCGCTGACAGTGACCCCTCCACATGCTTTGGGTACTGTCTGATACTACTTTGTGAGTAAATACTTAAAACCTCTTGTAATTCACTAATTGCCTTCTGCCACCAGCAGAAAAGTGCTTCCTGTGTCCATCTAGTGGATCAGCAGTATAATTAACCACAAGAACCTTCTCTTCCAGTATAACGTTTGCGTTTGCCACTTATTTCTTAAAGTGCTCTAGTTTGGCCTGTTCTCTCTGTATATAAATTTCCAAACCATGCATTTTGAACCTTGTGAATAAATTTTCTGGTGAGATTTAATGTTAATATAACAGCTTCAATAGTTATTAACAATCTTTGCCTGGATATCTAAGTTAATACAGGTTATTAATTTTACATAATTTGTAACAACAACCTCATCTTGGTCTTCCTCCCAACCAACTTCTCCGGGTTTTTTTAAGCTCAGTCCCTCAAGTTAGACTGTAAGTGCATCCATACCTGGAATTTTTCTTTGCTGTCTTGACTTGCTGACTGGCTTTCCTTGGGTTAATCTAAGCCCTGTGTTCTAGATATGTCTCCAGTCTCAACTCCTCCTTCTCCTGACTAGCATTCCTGGGTGGACATTGGATTTATTTCATTACCTCACCACATCTGGGACTGTCCATAGATCCTAAGGTAACCCAGCCATGTCTTCTGGTGTTTTGGGAGTGTAACTGTGCCGTGAGGCGACTGCCTCGCCTGTGCCACTCTTGGCTCCCAGCTCATCCTCTCTTGGAGCAATTTTGCTTTTGCTGACACTGGGTATCTTTGAGCTTTGACTTATGAACTAAGCACTGAAAGACAGTGTTTACAGAAGGCAGCACACTCAATTAGAAGCTCTTCCATGCAGAACATAGGGAATGAGTAGGAAAAAAAAGAGACAGAAAAAGCAGGTAGGTCTTCCTGTAGTTCCAAATAGCCATCTTAAAGCTTATGCCATAGGAAGAAACATACTGGAAGAGATAAGAGATTCATCCGAGTCCATCATTTTGTCTCTCTCAATGATGAGTAATAGATGTTCAGAAAAGCATGCAAAAAATCACACATATTAAAATATTTTTCCTCACATTTGCTTCTGGGTATGTGCAGATAGATAGGGACCTCTGAGGCAAGGTGACAACAAGTCGTGGTGTTTGATACTGCTCAGTAGACATAATCCTCTGTGATCTTTTGGATCCATTTAGACATTAGATCTCTATGGTCTAACATCCCACAGTAACTTCCACTATGAAGTTATGGGGCAAGTGTAGAGTCATGCACCTGGGAAAGAACAATCCCATGTATTGGTATAGGTTTGGGACTGATCTGCTGGAGTGCAGCAGTGAAGGGGAGAAGGACTTGGGAGTCCTGGTGGATGGAAGGAGGGCCTTGAGCCAGCAGTGTGCGCGTGTGGCTGGGAAGGGCAATGCCCTTCTGGAGTGTATTAGAAGGGCTATGGTTAGTAGGTTGAGGGAGGTTCTTCTTCCCCTCTGCTCTGCCCTGGTGAGGCCTCATTTGGAGTATTGTGTCCATTTCTGGTACCCCCAGCTCAAGAAGGACAGGGAGCTGATTGAGAGAGTCCACCACAAAAATGATTCGGGAAATTGAACATCTTCCTTATGAGGAGAGACTGAGGGGGCTGAGTTTTTTTAGCTTGGAGAGAAGACTAAGGCATGACCTCATTAATGTTAATAAATGGAGTGAGTGCCAGAAGGATGGAGCCAGCCTCTTCTCAGTGATGTCTAACAACAGGTCAAGGGGCAATGGGTGGAAGCTGAG
>WAAF01020436.1:0-11701 GCA_013400475.1 Tricholaema leucomelas
GCAGAGTGGGCTGAAACACTTTCTGCTCTGTAGTAGGAGGCTAAAGATACTAGGGATAGTACAGAGGTATTAAAGTATTCATTCACAATTCTGATTAGTTATCAATAATCATCAATCACCCTCTGGGGTTTTGTCAACAGCCTATTTACCTAGTGGCCAAACCTCAGCGGAACTTTGCCTGTGGACCTGTGAGGCTGGAAATCTTCCTGGTTTGAGGGGAAAGGTGATCCTTCCCGGCTCAGGGGAGAGGATGCAGTCGTCCCAGCTATCTGGGGAAATAATTCTCCTGGCTTCTAGGGAGATGTATACAGTCTCTAACCTCGTTCTCCTGGTGAGGATACTTTGTCTGCCTTGTCTCCTGGTTCCTTCTGGATACTCTGTTCTGGAACTGCTGGGACCGTTGGCAGAACCTCTGGTGCTGGAGAAGATGGGTGCCGTGCAGTCCGAGCACGGTTCTCACGCTGGCTGGCAGGCTGATGGCATATGCAGACAAGCAGGTCTGCTCCTGGTTGCTCGTCGGCAATGGCTCTTACCAGGCAATGAAGGCAGTGGGCATACATGGCTGGCTGGAGTCTGTGCTCCGCAAATATATAGACAATGCAGGATCAAAGTCCTGATCAGCTCACCACGGCTGGCTGGGAGATTCCGTCTCCATAATAACATAAGCAAATAGGCTGGTGAGTCTAAGTAATAACAAGGTTGCCCGAGTATAAGTGTAAGCAATCGTGGGCAGGAGTGAACCCAGAGAGCGAGAGAAGAGAAGAGAAGAGCTCTGGAGCAGGTGTGCGCTCTCATTTATAATCTATGGGCCGAGATCAATTGCCCTAATTGGCCTCTATTGACCAATCGGTTTGGCAGTCAGCCAAACAATACCACAACAGGCGAAACCACTATGCCTTCTGCCTCCAAACACGGAGCGAGCATAGGCTGGGCCACACACCGACAGTGTGGGCTTACGCAACCTGTACACAAGCTGCTCATGTAACTTGTTTGCTACACAGGCCTTAGCAGGGCCAGACACCATGGCACCTCAGCCTATTGTATCTTTTCATGCCTTTTAATGTGTTTACCCCCGCTTTGGGGAGGAACATGTTTGGGCAGGCAAGGCAAAGTGAGGCACAGAATGAGCCATTTTTCAGGCCTACTGGCCCTCTACGACAAGATATCACTGAATTGAAACCAGGCTACTGCCTGCACTGTGCTTGGGACAGTAGGTCTTTAGAAACCCATACAAGGACTTGAGGTCCTTTTCATCTTGGAATAATGGTGAAAATTATGTCCTATCACTCATTACCCATCAAGACTCATTTTTGGTTGAAGACTTGCTCCTTGATTCTGGGAAGCAAGTGTTTTGTTTCCAGGAGAAAAAAAATGTTACTGCCAGTCACTCCTTGTAGTATTCCCAACTCATCTGCTTTGTAACATCTTGTCTGAAAGAAATCCTGAGTGCAGAAAGACAGATGCCCTGCGTGAGGAGAAAGGGGATTAATCCTTCTGCAAATGTAACTGGATTCTTAACAACTGATGAGCAAACTGTATGATACTCACTCATTAAGCACACTCAGGAACATTCCAGACAGTGAACCAGCAAACTTTGTTCCCCAGAGAGCAAATCAGTCCAAGAAAATAAAGCCAAACCCTTTATAGACTGTTTCCTAGAAGCTGTCATATATGAATAAAGAATTGAAAAAGCATTTCTTCACTTGAAAGGAAGACTAAACTTGTGTGAGGGGAGATTTAGAAGAGGGGAGATTTAGACTGGATGTTAGGAGGAAGTTCTTTACAGTGAGAGTGGTGAGACACTGGAATAGGTTGCCCAGGGAGGTTGTGGATGCTTCCTCCCTGGAAGCATTTAAGGCCAGGCTGGATGAGGCCTTGAGCAGCCTGCTCTAGTGGGAGGTGTCCCTGCCTATGGCGGGGGGTTGGAGCTGGATGGTCCTTGAGGTCCCTTCCAATCTGAACCATTCTATGATTCTATGATTCTATGATCTGTGTTAGATAGTATTGTCTTGCTCTGGCAGGGGGATTGGACTCGATGATCTCCTTGGGTCCTTTCCAACCCCTAACATCCTGTGAGCCTGTGAGCCTGTGAGGCAAGGCATCAAAATTCCCATTTGTGCTGAAAATCATATCTTTGGGAGGAAAGGAGTGCAAATCTTAATTACTCTATGAAAAATAAGACCCATCACTCATGGGATGTACAAAGACAGAAAATGGAGTCATAAAGAGTTGCATAATGGACCGATGAATAGAAACAGAAGAGTTAAGTATTTGAAGGATCGAAGCCAAAGGTATGGAAGAGGTTGTTGTTTATGCATGCTGTTCTGCACTTTTACTCTGCCTGTGACAAGAAGAAAAGTCATCAAGTCTCATTTTGTGGGTGTATTTTAACAGAAGACCATTTGAATGAGAGATTTCAAACCTCAAGGAAACAGAAATATCTGCTGCATTTCTTAAGTACAGAAACCAAAGCACAGTCAGGAAGCAAACCGGCTTGCAGATGCTCAGTGAGTGAGGCAACACTAGTCCTAAACAGTACAGAAGACAGCAATACAGCAGCCCACTGTCACTCTGATAAGAAGATGTTTCAAAGGAGGAATGCCACTTTCTATTTTTAAGCTGGTCTGCGCTTCAGATAATGGAGCCAGGGTTACAGAACACTGGTAAAGATAAGACTACTCTCTCTGCAAGCACACAAATTGTAATGTGGTTGCAGGATCACTGGGCCTGCAGAGCAGTGCTTTGCACCCATGTTGGTGCCCTCTTACAGATAGCTAGAACTGGGCAGAGTATCACCCCAATATAGTCTCCATGCAGATCTATCAACAGCAATGCTCTGATGGCAAATAATTCATGTCAATTTACTGGGGAGAAAAATTACATCTTTTCTGAATCTACAAAGAAAGCATAATCATCTCAAGTGTTCCCATTATTCGAAATTGTTCAGTGACTTTTTCTCCTCAAGAGAGATGTTTTCCTTATAGTGTATAAATCTATGCCAGGATTGTGATGCATGCAGATGAGTAGCAGGTGGGATT
The DNA here is from genome assembly GCA_013400475.1 of Tricholaema leucomelas. NCBI lineage: Eukaryota > Metazoa > Chordata > Aves > Piciformes > Lybiidae > Tricholaema lacrymosa > Tricholaema leucomelas. The sequence continues at coordinate 3,039 of WAAF01020436.1, forward strand.
TCTTGTAGTCCAGACCTTGTTCTTTTTGTGGAAGGAACAAAACTCTGGGCAAATTTAAACACCTGACATGTAAGTTGCCTACTATTTGCAGCTCTTTTTCAGCTGAGAGTATTTTTTCTCCAATACAGGCTAGTGTGCTGAAAGATTTTCCCCCGTTATTGCAAGATATGTTATTTTTTTTTTCACATATCTTATTTTAACTTTTCTGTACTCTTGTAACCACAGACATCTCTGATATTAATACATGCATGAACATTTATGATAGTTTGGTAGGCTTACATAAGTTTTAGTATTTCTTGCTCTTGTAGTTCCTTCTTAAGTCTTATTCTGGCCCTTACACATAGCAACAGCATATCTTAGAGACAGAGGAAGGGCTGGCTTTACTCAATTCCAAAGGATTCTCATCAATATGAAGATCTAATTTATTTAGAATCTTAGATTCATAAAATGGTTAGTTTGGAAGGGACATTAAAGTTCACCTAGTTCCAAACCTCCTGCCATGGGCTGGAATTTCATCGACAACAGAGCACCACTCAAATAGAAAGCAGACTGTTGCAGAGGGGGATTCTGCCACCTGCGCCGATTGTGGCGGAGGTGGGGGAGAAATTAATTGATGTCAGAGGATATTTATAAAAATATATATATTATTAACTTCAATATTTTGCACTCTCGCCACCCCCAACCACTAGACTTGTAATATTACTATTTATTCTACATGGTTACGAAGACATTGTGGGAATATATATCAAACTGTAACCATTGCAACAACTAGCATACATCCAAAATATTAAACAGAGAGAGTTTTCCCCGTGGCTAATGCAGCTTGGGGTCTATATACTGTTTGCTCAGCAGGGTGGGCTGAAAGCTTTCTGCTCTATGGCAGACGCAATAGAAATTACAGAGGCATTTACTCACAATTCTGATTAATTATGAATCACCCTCAGGGGCTACATCACAGCCTATACCAATGTCCAATCTGCCCGTGGACATTGAGGCTGGAATCCTCTGGCTTCAGGGGAAATAGTCTCCGACCTTGTGCTGCTGGCTCTTTCTGGATGCTCTGTCCAGGGACTTCGTAGGCAGGATCTCCAGGTGCAGAGGCTGGCTACTCAGGCCGATCATGTGCAGACAAGTGGGTCTGCTCCTGGCAACTTATGACAACGGCGCACACCAGGCAATGATAAGGCAGCAGGCATGCAATAGGATGCATGGCTGCATGGGAGTCTGAGCTACGTAAGGGCAGGCTTAAGTGAGCTCTGCAAGTAAGTATGCAGGCAGGCAACTGAGTGAGTGAGCTGGTGAACGAGCACGTAAGCGAGCGAATGAGCAAGCACGTGAGCCTGCGTATCTCTATGTATTAAATGTGGGCCGAGAGTAATGGTCTCATTGGCCACACTATCACCCAATCACCTTTGGCAATCACCCAAATATACCCAAAAAAGGAAGAACCCACAGGCTGTTCTGTTCCAAAAATGGGGGGCACATCACCTTGCATGCAACAGAGGCATGGTCTTATGAACCTCTCTTGTGCGACCGGACCAAACCAGATTAGGTTGGCTGGGTTTCTTTTGTCTTGTTTTCCTGCCTCTGGCTGCAATGCAGGCAGGTAAACATGTCTGGACAAGACAGGACATGCTCAGGCCCATTTTGTGACCCTTGGGACTCTCCACCACACAGGCATACAGTTTGTTAAATCAGCTATAAATTGTATTATTGATGTAAACTGAAGTGATAGTCAAAGACTTACAATTCACATTTTATTTGTTGTTATAGAAACTCTTCTGAAATTAAACCAAGGCCACTGACTGAGGTTCAAAAAGCCCAAGTGCTGGATCCTGAACCTGGATTGTAATGCTACAGGCTTGGGGCAGAGAGACTGGAAAGCTGCCCAGCAGAAAAGGACCCGAGGATACTAGTTGACAGCTGGCTGAACACCAGCCAGCAGTGTGCTCAGGTAGCCAAAAAGGCCACCAGCATCCTACCTTGTATCAGGAATAGTGTGGCCAGCAGGAATAGGAACGTGATCCTGACCCTGTACTCAACACTGATGAGGCTGCACCTTGAATACTGTGTTCAGTTTGGGGTTTCTCACTATAGGTGGGACATTGAGGTGCTGGAGCCTGTCCAGAGAAGGGTAACAAAGTTGCTGGAGGGCCTGGAGAGCAGGTCTTATGAGAAACAGTTGAGGGACTTGTGATGGTTTGGGTGTTCCCTGCCCCCCTCCACTTTAGAAATCGCCCATACTGGACTCAGCTGGCTCTGGAAATTGAATGAAGCTTATTATTTACAGCTTAGCATAATATACAAAGAGATATCCACAGTAGATACAGTTATATACAGAAATATACAAGGTAAAAGGTAATACAGAAACACAACAGCACTCCCAGAAACCTGAGTTCCCAGGAGGGGCCTCCAACTGTCCCTTCACCTTCCCCCTACCCCTCTCAACCTTACCCCAGTCCCAAGGAAGAATAGAGGTTTGGCCAGGGGGTTAGGAAGCAAAGTGGATTAGTCAAATAGGCTAGAGAGAGATGCAGCTCAGCCAGTTCCCCAGCAGAAGTAGAAGCCAAAGCCCTATCTATGTTTTGATTCTTATTCTGATACATCTCAGCAAGCTAATGAGTAAGGTAGACATCAGCCTTGTTTTCCTTCCACAGCCTATAATCTATTTGTTCTCACCAAAACATTCTATCTAGGCTCAAACTAGCACAGAGACCTGAGATTGTTTACTGATATCTTCTTCCTAGTAACAACTGAAAGGATGAAAAGAAACGGCCTCTAGTTGCACCAAGGGAGTTTTAGATTGCATATTAGAAGTCTTCTGCAAGGGCTATCAAACACTATATTGGGTTGCCCAGGAAGGTTGTTGAATTACCACTCTTGGAGGTGCAAAAAAATAAAGAAAGAAGTGATGTGGAGTTGAGGGACGTGATTTAGCACCAGACTTGGTGGAGTTGGACTTGGTGCTCTGAAATATCTTTTCCAAGCAGAATGCTTTTATGATTCTATGACTATTTTGGGCAATTTTTCTTCCAGATTTTGCAATGACTCTGTCACTCTAGAAGCAAATTCCAGTTTCAGCAATTTGCCAATTTGGGGTACTCAGGCATCTTGTGTGTGTGTCAAGGTAAGGATTTTTTGGTGGTGTTATACTTTCTAGCGATCCCTTTTATCGTTTCTCACTAACCAGCTACAAATATGACTAAAAAAAGCAGGAGTCTTTTGGTCCCATAACAAAAGCCAAGATGTGAAGTAATTTATTTTCATTGTCTGCATACAGAGCAATTTCTTTATGCTCTGGCTTGTTGCCAACACTGACGAATGCAGCTACATTTTGCAGCCCAATCTTGCTCCTTTTTTTTTTTTTCCTCTGAAATGTCACACTGTGTATTTTTGTGATGATTTACAGGATTTCTCCAGTTCCCTCTGTTTTTTGATGGGCTTACCAGCTGCTGCACTGCTTGCTTTCTTAGCTGGTATCCCAAATATTCTTTCTAGAAGGAGGTACCCTGGATTTGCATCCTGAGTGGATCCTTGTGGATCCTGAAAATCTGTGTCTGCTTGCCTCACAAAGCTGCAGTCTGATCAGAGCAGCAGTCACTTAACGCTCTGACGGGTTTCTTTGTGCCACCTCCTGTCGTTACCTTCAGTGGGTCACTCATATTCAGGATGAGTATTTCTGTGACATAGCACTGAAGGCAGGCAGTTCAATGTCTTCCTTTAGGCTAAAATGTTGACCTCGTCAGTCCTGATACTCTCCACAACTTCCAGTGGACACAGCCACCATTTGTTAGTTTTCTCACACACAAACGCAGCCAAAAAGTGAGATTTAGGTAGATACCAAGCCCCTAAATGCAAAATTGTGAACAACACTGTTTCTTATATTCAAGGTACTTAATTTCAGACACTTAAGTAGGATATTTGTCCTGTTTTACATATCTCAGCCTCTGAAAGACATCTGAAAAATAATTCCTGCACTGCTGCTGTTCCCTGTGTAAGTGCCATTCTTAGAGACCTGGCTCCTTGGGTCCCAGTGTGGTCACTGCTTCCCCTGGGCTACCCAGGGAGCAGTTGTCATGGACTAAATTGAACCTGCTGCTGTTATTCATTCCATGCTACAGTCAGGCCAGCTTCAAAATTGAAAGTACTAACTGGAACAAAGTATTAATGGGGATTTGTTGGGGCCGTGGCTGTACTGCATGATTATAAAGTAAGATAGGTCAGTTAAAGGGCAAAGACACTGTGAATGCTACACAAGTGCCTGCAGAGGCAGGGTGTTTCCCACAAAACAACGGGATGCTTGCGGCCAAAAACAGAAGCAGCTGTCTGATAACAGTAGCTACACGTAGAAAAGTGACTATTGCTTCTACCAGTTATTACTCTGCTTAAGACGCGTGATTAAGATAGGTTAACCAATCATTGTGTGCATGCTGTGTGGGTGGTCGTATGTATGGGACTATGAAGAGTATATAAGGTGCATAACTTCTCTATTAAAGTTGGATTTGGATTTGCATCCTATTGATGTGTCATCCTGTCCCGCTCGCACAGAATGCCCGCTACAGGGCTTGAAGTTCAGATTGCCACAGTGAAATCTTCTTGTTCCAGGGTCTTGTGTGTGGTCTGCTTTCTGCAGGCATGGTGAGTCAGGTAGCTGTTTGGTTTGGCTTTCTGTTTTGTGCTGGTTTTCTTTCCCCTGTGTATTTCACTGAGCTCCTTCTGCAAAGAGGCTAAGCTAAGGTAATCATGTATTGTGTTACAGATTATTGGTTAAGGTAGTTACACACTGTGTTTATGATCTTTTAGAATCACAGAATGGTCTGGGTTGAAAGGGACCTCTAAAGGTCATCTAGTCCAGCTAGAGCAGTTTGCCCAGAGCCCTGTCAAGCCTCATTTTGAGAACCTTCAGGAATAGGGCTCCAACCACCTCTCTGGGCAACCTTTCTGGTGTTCAACCACCCTCATAGTAAAGAACCTGTTCCTAACATCCAATCTAAATCTGCTTCTTCTTAGTTTGAAGCCATTTCCCCTTGTCCTATCACCATAGGCCTTTGTAAATAATCTCTCTGCAGCCTTCTTGTAGGCCTCCTTCAGGTACTGAAAGGTTGTTATCAGGTCTCCCCAGAGCCTTCTCTTCTCCAGGCTTGAACAACCCCAACTCTCTCAACCTGTCTTTGTAGCAGAGGTGTTCCAACACCCTGGCCATTTTCATGGCCCTCCTCTGGACCAGCACCCTCATGTCCGTGTCCTTCCTATATTGAGGGCTCCAGACCTGGGTGCAGTACTGCAGGTAAGATCTCACCAGAGCAAAGTGGCAGAATCATCTCTCTCTGGATCTGCTGGCAACACATTTTTTGATGCAGCCCAGGATGTGACTTACCTTCTGGGCTGCAAGCTCACACTGTCTGCTCATGTCCAGCTTCTTGTCCATCAGCATTCCAAGTCCTTTTCCACAGGACTACTTTCTATCACCTCATTCTGCAGTATGTATTGATAGAGAGGACTGTTCCTGCCCAGGTGCAGGACCCTGCATTTACTCTTGTTGAACCTCATGAGGTTCACCTGGGCCCATGTCTCCACCTTGTCCAGGTCCCTCTGGATGACATACCTTCCCTCTGGTGTATTGACAACACAGCAAACTCATATCTCTTTATCTCATCCCTGAATTTTGCATGTTACTCTTCCTCTCACTTCTGTATTGGGGGAGCAGGCAATTGTACTAAACCACTACAGTAGTCTAGCTGGGATTTACAAATCAAGAGTTTACATGATAGGTCTCTATTTAGAAGTAACACAAAACATTTCCTGAAGCAAAAGAAAGACCTCCAGCATTAATGGAAAATGGTTTCATTTTATGTAAGTAAAATGCCTTAAATGCACTCAAATCACCATTTTTTCAAATTACAATTGCAATCCTTTCTTCCCTTGCAAAAGCACTGTGAAACTTTTAGAATTGTGTTTTCCAGAGTCAAGAATCACAACATTATAAAATCATAGAAACCCTTTATTTGGAAAAGACCTTTAGGATCATCAAGTCTAAGCTGCAACCCAATATTGCCAGGTCTCCATTAAACTGTGTCTCTAAGCATTGTATCTACATCTCTTTTAAATACCTTCAGAGTTGATGACTCAAGCACTTCCCTGGACAGCCTTTTACAGTGACTCATGACTCTTTCAGGGAAGGAATTTTTCCTAATGCCTAGTCTAAATCTCCCATGCTGCAATTTGAAGTTGTTTCTTCTTGTTAATTGCTTCTTATTTGGAGAGCAGCACTCACCTTTCTTACAACCTCCTATCATTTAGTTGGCAAGGAATTGTCCTATATTCAACCTCCTTTTCTCCAAGATAAACAACTCTCAGTCACTTCTCTAAGATTTGTTGTGTAGACTCCTTACCAGCTGCATTGATCTTCTTCAGATGTGCTGACAAACCTCAATGACTTGTCCAGATCCCTCTGTAAAGCCTCCCTACCTTCAACTAGACTGATACAATCACCTAACTTGCTGTCATCTGCAAACTTACTGAGGGTTCACCCATTGCCCTCATCCAGATCATTGGGAAAGATATTAAAGAGAACTGAAGTCAGTTCCAAGCCCTGGGGAACAACACTTCTGATGATCCAGCAACTAGACTTCACTCCATTCACCACTGCTCTTTGAGCCACATCACGCAGACAATTTTTTATCCTGTGAAGAATATGCCTGCATAAGCCATGACCTACCAGTATCTCTAGGAGAATACTGTGGGAAAACAGTTTCAAAAGTTTTGTACACTTCAGGTAGAGAACATCTGCATCTTCCCCTCATCCACTAAGAGAGTCATTTAGTCACAGAATGAGATAGGTTAGTCAAGCAGAACCTGCCTTTTGTAAACCCATGATAATAGGGTCTAATCATCTGGTTGTCCTATATCTATCTTGTGATGACTTGCAAAGTGATTTGCTCCATAATGGAAACTGTGATCCTCAAAGTGAAACATCATGATAAGATAACACACTAATTCCAACAACGATCGATTACCTGACGAGCAGGGGGATGGGAGACTGTAGAGGAAGTGAGATCCCCTGAAGTTAACCTGGAGTAACCTGGGACTAATTAGCATGGTGAAAATCACACTCCTAGGAAGAGACCTAATATGCTAATATCAGACTCGCTCTGTACAATAAACACTAATTGGAGCCTGCACAGAAGGGCATTATTTAGGCAACCCAAAGGTGTCTAATGAATAAGTAATTGTGCAAATTTTCTTTTTGTTGCAAACTGTATAAAACCCTGCAACTCCCCTGAGAAGGTGTGTTAGCTTTGTGAATTATGACCTGGCAGCTCTTTCTGTGGAGATCTGTAATTCACGCTGTCTCAGCTCTGTGTGCTCACTGGTTCCCGTGCACCGGGCATCAACCTAAATGCTGCTTGAGGGACAACAAAGTCTACACCAGGGCTCTGTTAGTGCACTGAAAGAAAAGAAATTGCTTTCCTGATCTTAGCCTTAATAAAACCAGGATTGACTCTAAATCAAGTGAATGGATGTGATTTTCCCAGGCAGTGATTCAAGCTGGTATTTCTTGTCATGAGTGTGTGCCCACATAGCTGGTTCCCCAAAGGGACCTTGTGTATTTTCCAGTGCATACCTGCTTGATCTTTCAGCTAACTGCACTGATGTTATGGCGAGAAAACTTCATTGCAAGGAGATGCTTGGATATCTTGTTAGATTTCCTCATGGTAGCAGTCAAGCACTTTCACATTTCTTCTAAAGAGGGCTCTTAGAGCTCTTATTAGTCTTAAGAAGAGTTTCTTACACACTTAGTTGGTTGGAAAATGTTTGGAAAATGTCTACCAAAAATAATAATAATAATAAAATAATTAAAATTGTGTACTTCAAAGGGCAAACTTGTTTCACTTGTCAGTTCACTGTCAGATGTGCTAAGCTAATTGCTGAACCATAAATTGTGTGTGCAGCTAGCACTGTTTCTTTAGTTGTTAGCATCATTTTCATGTGGGGAATATAGTCTTCTAATAATCACGGATCAAGTGATTCAGCTTTGCAGCGGTACAAACTGTCTCATTGTGAAATTAGGTCTTTTAATGGCACACCATGGTGGCAACAAGTCAATGCTGCCATTACAAGTTTTATTCTTGGCAGAAAGCGGTGAGTGTCAAAACATTTTCTTGGCTGTTATCAAACTGATGAAACTGGGCAGTTGGGATCAATCTGGTAGGTAGACATGGGTGATATTAGGTGGAGGTAAAGGAGCAGAATGGATGTACAAAGGATTTTCTCAGAAAACACTGAAAGTATTGCAGAAAACTTTATTCATTTATCAGGTCTTTTCTCTGGGATATGATTTGTATCAACTTTGCTAAACATACTGTTTAGAAATTCTCAAAGAGAACAATTTTTCCATCAGAGAACAAAGTTCAATCAAATTTCAAATGTTTGCAGAGACGTTTTGATTTCTGTGAGGGTGTGATAGGCTAGGCAGGGTTTTTAAATGTGCCAACTGTTGTAAAGGGGTTTAATTTGAATTTTGGGGAGATTCGAGGCCGGTTTGAAGGCTATTAAATAATTTATTAATATATACAAAAAAAATCCCCCAAACTTACATACAATCACCCACACAAATCCTTTGTACACTGTTAGTGAAATTACTCTACAGAATATCTATTTAC
>WAAF01020436.1:17888-33054 GCA_013400475.1 Tricholaema leucomelas
AGGGAGGTGGTGGAGTCACCGTCCCTGGAGGTGTTCAAGAAAAGCCTGGCTGAGGCACTTAGTGCCGTGGTCTAGTTGACTGGATAGGGCTGGGTGCTAGTTTGGACTGGATGATCTTGGAGGTCTCTTCCAACCTGGTTGATTCTATGATTCTATGATTCATCCTTGATAAGGTTCCCCTGGAACCAGTTATCTCAGTATATTCTTATCTCAAGGTGGACAGTATTAGCAAAATTTCATCAGTTCTTCTTTCTGAGACAACTTTATCCTCACATAAGCAATGTCAGCCAAATGTCGGACAACCAATAGCTAAGCACATGCAAAGTCTACTCTCAATGCTTTATTCAGCATTGGTTGCGTAATGAACACGAAGTCTAAAGTGAAAGGTCCATTGGTATGCGGAAGGCTACTCATGGATTCGTGAGTGGCTCAACTGGGGACAGGTTGAACCCTCTTAATTCCCTGTTGGTGTCCTGCTGCTGATCTGTACTGTCCCTGTTTTTCCTTACATCATTCCACTTGCTTGAGTTTTGTGTTCAAGATGAAACCATTTGGCAGAAGTTGGTGCTGTCAGTCAGCTGTTTTCTACATCCACTGATCTGACACAGTGTTTCTGGCTCCAAGGTACATTTCCTAGATTATGAAGTACGGTACAAAGAAAGGCAAATCTGTTAGTATTATTATTATGATCGTTCTCACCAGAGAAAAGACACATAATGGTAGTTTTTGTTGTGGTACAAATTAAATTTTTGATTCTCTAAGGCTTTACAAATAAAATAAACAGTATCAGACAACATAAAATCACAATACTGGTAAATGTGGCACACCTACAAGACAGAAAAGCTGTTACAACTTCTTTTTATACCAGTGTGTTTTCTTCTTTGAATACTTAAACAATTATTCCACATCCAATAAATGGGAACTGTTTGACATTCAACTGAAACACTAAAGTGTCTTCTAAAACTAGAGGGTGAATTATCCTGAAGTAGTAGAAACGCCTGCAGGGGTGGAAAGGGATAACAAGGGGTTCTAAAGTGCCTGAAATCTCAGTGAAAACCTGAAAACAAGTTAAAGATTAGATTCACCAACAGCACTATTCTTCAGCATAATGCCATTTTCAGAGACAGATAAGAGAGACTATTATTGGCAAGTTTCCTTTTCATTTCCCCATGTTTCTTTAACCTCTTATTCCCTCTGCTTCTGCTTCCCCTATCTTATTTTCCGTAAAATCTTGAATTGCAGACTTTAAAACAAATGCATCTTTGACTGAGCCTCCTCAGATTATTTCTCTAAGATGGTCTGTGTTGTACAGATCATGGTCTTTCACTCCGGGTCATATATTTTTGCTCCAAGTAATTTAACTTTAGAAAGGAGTTTGAAAGGAAGGAATTTGTGAGGAAAGAAGGAATTTGGAATCTGGAAGGAAGGAATTCAGAAGGAAGGAAAGAATTCAGAAGGAAGGAATTCAGAAGAAAGTAATTAGGAAGGAAAGAAGCAAGAAATTCAGAAGGAAAGAAAGAAAGAAAGAAAGAAAGAAAGAAAGAAAGAAAGAAAGAAAGAAAGAAAGAAAGAAAGAAAGAAAGAAAGAGAAAGAAGGAAGGAAAGAAAGAGAGAGAAAGAAAGAAAGAGAGAGAAAGAAAGAAAGAAAGAAAGAAAGAGAAAGAAAGAAAGAAAGAAAGAAAGAAAGAAAGAAAGAAAGAAAAAAAGAAAGAAAGAAAGAAAGAAAGAGAAAGAAAGAAAGAAAGAAGGGAAGGAAGGGAGGGAGGAAGGAAGGGAGGGAGGAAGGAAGGAGAAAATTTATTTAAATAAGAAAGTTCTACATGTCCTCAGACCAGTTTCAGAGACCCAAAACTCAGTTCACCAGTTAGCTCCAAATCTAGGGTACTTTGAACTCCATTCCTTGACTTGTGATGAAACAGTCATTGGGTTGTCAATGCGTAAGTAACGTCTTGTCTAGTTGTAGGTTTCCACAAGTATGTACTGAGCATTTTTTAGTCATAATCATGAAACAGTGATTCCACAGGAAAACCAGTTGTAATACCTTTGTCATTAACATATGGATTTTTAACCACTAATACTTTCTTTTTTTTTTTTAAATGCAAATCATGTAGCCATGCACTCAACAATAACTGTCCAATGGCTAGGCTGGATTGAGGTGAATATAGAGCATTCTGCTTATTTTAGTGGCTGTGAAAACATCTAACTTTTATTTGAAGGAAATATGATAGCTCCTCTATTTTGTTGTTTAAATCTGCTAAAAAAGAATATCCCAACAAAGCAAAATGCACTCACTTAGCTACTTCACATAAATTCTTCTTCTGGGTCATACATGGACATGAGCTGAATTTTAATTCTCTTGCTGCTATTATGACTGCTATTATTATTGCTACTGCTTTTGTTATTCATTCTCTTCTGTGTATTCAGGTTCCACTTTTTTTTTTTTTTTTCTGTTTGTTGCTCATTATTACTGAAGGAAGATGAAATGTGTGACTGAATAGTTTTAATATTCATGCCATCAGTACAAGCTTCATTGTTTATGGTTTACTGGAAAAGAGTAGGCCGTTAACACCATTAAATCGTTATCTTATGAAAGATGGTGCTTATAGTCTCACCAGTAACAACCCAGTAATCTTATTATTGCCCAACTGCAAAGTTTTACCAAAAAGCAGGAACCTAACCTATCCAGTTGCTGCATGAACATCACCCTCCCCTTGATGTGATGTAAGATTGCCACTACCATCTTCAGCCCATATCATGGAGTCTCTTCACTGGATTTATGATGGGATGGAGAGGAATGTTATTGTGGACGTTGAGCTTAACACTGGGAACATAAAGCTAAATATGAAAGTTTCTGATGCAAAAGGAGGAAATAATTGCTTGCAGCTCCTAACTTTTTGCAGTCACTGTCTATCTTTGGTGTTGCTGTAAGAGGGGACCCAAGAAAGACTGAGAGGTGAGCATCATCCTTGTTTTTTGATAAACTTTTGTTGTCTTTAATCCCAAAGGACCCAATTCAGCTCCAGGTCCTTTATTTTCCTCTTCCATCCAATCATCTTCTGTTAGACAGTAGCTGCAGTCTTATGTTCCTCCATTCTCTTCTCCAGTTTCTTTAACTTCTTAAACTAAGAGCTATCTTCTGTTAGTTTTCTCATCCGTTAATTACTAGATCTCCAAATTTCCATGAGCACTGTTGCATAGACAGGGAAACAGAGACAACATCACTGTCTTAAAGAGAATGTTTAGTTTCTGAGTAATCTACTACTACTGTGCCAGCTGTCTATAGTATTCAAAGATGACCAGAGAGCTACATGAGCTGTGTCTGCAAGACTTGGAGAAGAAGAGGACTGAAAATAAATGCTTAAGCTATTTATGCTGATGGACTCTGTACTCAGAATTATGTGAAATCCAGTACTAATTGATTTTGGAAGCAAATAGAAACATCCATTTAAAAGTTTTGTTTCGTGTTACAAAATGCACAGAATGAAAATGTTTGCCGTTCAGACTCTTCTTGCCTCCTGTTACAAATTCATCTTTATTTTTCTCCCAAAGGAAAACATTCTGAATAGATGTGCAGTAAGAAAATAATTAAACTAAATACATTCAGATGAACATAACATGATTATTGGGGAAGCAGTTAAATAATTTGCTCTGAAATTCAGTTGTTGAGTGATACAATGACTTCTTAGTCACGAGATTTTTCTAATTTCCCACAACTCATACGCAGACTTTCTCTTCCTAGCAACACTTCAGCCTTTTGAAGGATCCTCATCTTGTTTGTTCTCATCGACCAATCTTACTGTTGAAATTGCTTTAAGCAATTTTTGTATTGATTTGCCTTTTAAACCTTGTAATCATCGACTCTGCATTTATATTCTTATCCTGTCAGTCATGCTGTCTGTATGCACATTTTCCCATGGCTACTTGCACTTTTTCCCATGGCTACATTTCTTCTGCATCTGTCCTCTTGTCTTCTGGTTTTTTTGATTCAGTATCATCCTTTCTCCCTGGCATTATGACATTCAAATTATTCTTTAATGTTTGTCAGGTTGCTGGTTTTTATGTTATTCCTTAAGATTTCCAATAATATTTCACACCAAAAAAATCAGCTTCAGTAAGAATCACACAGCTCCTGGGTCAGCAAGAAATGTAATTACATATGTAAATCTGTGAGCAACTGGCACTATTTGCATGTTTAAAGTTACCCATGTACTTCCTTCCTCTTCGAATCTGGGTCATAGGGAGGGGAAGAATATGCTCATGATTATAGCTGTTTCAGAAGGCTCCACTAGCATTTACTTGAATAGAAACCATGAATCAACTTCTCTAGTGTTCAGAGCTCCTTTCAGTTACATTCTTCGAGCATTTGTGAAAGCAAATTTTTGTTCAGAAAAATGTTCAATGTGAAGTAAAGTATCAGAATTAAGGGTGTGAAGGCATGTTTGCGTGAGTATCGACACTGGAGGCATTCACATGGCCATCTGGACAGATTTCTGGGCTTGGGAGATGTTCAAAAAAAATAGCACGTGATTTGGAAACTATAAACGCAGTGCAAAGAGTGAGTAGCAAGGTGATGATAGCTTCAGCATGTGTACAGTGAGTCATTCAAGATTAATCTATGGAATTAAATTTCACTAACTGCTACTCTTCCTAATTTACTATCGGATAGGGGTTGTCAAGCAGGGGAAAAAAAAAAAACAAGAACATTTCTATAGGATCTCCTATTTAAGTAATCAGTGTGAGCATGGGTACAAAAAACTTACTATTCCTGAAGGCCAGTTCTGCTTTCTGTGAGACTATTAATCACTTCACTTTGAACAGCAAATAAATTGCTCAAATACCTGCTTCTGGACTGAGTTACTGTGATATATCTCTGAAAGAGTGAAATAAAAATAGGATCTTTTCCCTGGCTTTCTCATTCAGATGCCTACTGAAGAAAGAAAATATTGTGGTATTGGTGGATGAGAAGCTCAAAGTGAGCTACCAGTGTGCATTTGCAGCCAAGAAAGCCAGCCGTATCCTGGGCTGCATCAGGAGAAGTGTGGCCAGCAGGTTGAGGGAAGTGCTTCTCCCCCTTTACTCCACTCTGGTGAGACCCCACCTGGAGTACTGCATCCAGTTCTGGAGCCTCTATTACAAGAAAGATATGGATGTGCTGGAATGTGTCCAGAGAAGGGCCACAAGGATGATGAGAGGGCTGGAGCACCTCTCCTATGTAGACACATTAAGAAAGTTAAGGCTGTTCGGTCTGGAAAAGGGAAGGCTCTGGTGAGACCTTATTGTGACCTTCCTGTATCTGAAGGGAGCCTACAAGAAAGCTGGTGAAGGGCTTTTTAGGATATCAGGGAGTGATAGGACTAGCGGGAATGGAGAAAAACTAGAAGTGGGTAGATTCAGACTGGATGTTTGGGAGAAGTTCTTCACCTTGAGAGTGGTGAGACTCTGAAACAGGTTGTCCAGGGAGGTGGTCAAAGCCCCGTTCCTGGATGTTTTTAAGGCCAGGATGGATGTGGCTGTGGGCAACTTGATCTAGTGTAAGATATCCCTGCCCATTGCAAGAGGGTTGGAATTGGATGATCTTTGAGGTCCCTTACAATCCTGACAATTCTGTGACTCTTTGAAAAAATAAATTTGGACAGAGTAAACCTGTAAGTAAATTGAGGTGTTATAGGATGTTGGAAGTCAAAATTAACCATGACATTTGCCTTTATTATAATAATGACATTAGTAAACATGATTGTCTAATATAAACATTGGTGACTTCCAGTGCTACCAGGCCAAAGGCTGTGATTTCCTGTTGCCAGCAAATTGTCCCAGTGTTCTCTGGCACAAATGTGCCCTGCTAACAGCTAGCACTTTGCTTAAACTGCTCCTGGGCTTGGTTTAATACTAAGAACAGCTCCGAGTTCATTCTCAGTACACAGTTCACAAGCACCAGTCTTATCCTGATTTATTATCACAGGTGAGGGCTCATCCCAGGCAGATTGCAATGTTAATACCTGTATAGATATGGGCTAAAAACTCACAAAGCAGATTACTTAACATATTCATCGCCAGTAGTCTGTGAAGAACAGATCTATTGGTTTTCACAAAATGTGTGGTAATAGAAATCAAGTGCTGTGTTAGAGCTAAGAAGGCTAAGCTGCAGCAATCCTAGGTGTGAATGTCATAATGCAAGAGCTACCCTGCATGGATTCGTTGCCTGACTGTTGTTAGCAAGGATTCAATCTCAGCTGATACTTCAGGGAGTAATTAGTGTTGCCAAATCAGACACTGCTTCCCTCAAGTGGACCATCTTTTAGTGCTCCTCTATGCATAGAAAAGGTGGCTTTGTAAAGTATAATAATTTGAATATTAAGTTGTGATAAAATGATTATTTAAGTGGAAGCTCATTGGAATGGGCTGTCCAGGGAGGTGGTGGAGCCATCATCCCTGGAGGTGTTCAAGAAAAGCCTGGATGAGGCACTCAGTGCCATGGTCTAGTTGACTGGATAGGGCTGGGTGCTAGGTTGGACTGGATGATCTTGGAGGTCTCTTCCAACCTGTTTGATTCTATGATTCTATAAACTTGCAGCTGAGAAGAGGAAGGAAGGAATTGAAGAACATGGCACATTCACATGTTGTTTATGAAAATGTGTTATTTATGCCTATATGTATATATATGTATGCTTTGTTTTGGTTTGTTTTTACTTTATTCTATCTCTCAAGACATTTTTGGTGAACAAACATGTAAAAGAAATCCCAAGCCAAAAACATTAGTGTCTCCATATGGGCTCACCTTTTTTTGTAATCACAGATGTTGTAGTTTCTACCATTGCCAGCCCTTTGAATAAGGCATAAAAGATACGTGTTGTTTGGCTCCAACTGGAAATAGCCATTTTTCCTTAACACCTTTCACATCTGACGTGTTTTCCTTCATTCTGCACGTAGCTTAGTACTTTGCCAAAAGCTGGACCATTTGTGTGAAAGTGCTCTTCAACTACAGTTGTGTAGCAGCTCCACAGAGCAGGGCAGTCTCAAAAAAAAAATAATTTTAGCACTTTTTTATTGAGGTGTTAGAGGATGCCACTGAATTACACAGAAGGAAGTGGAGGAAACAATGATATATTCATATTTAATATTTTTATCAATGATGTATGCACATATATATATACATGTACATGCACATGGGAAGCCTGCCATGTGACGACAGGCCGAGAGAACTGATTTTGTTCAAACTCAAGAAAAGAAGAATCAGTGTAAAGCTTGTCACTGTGTTACAATATTTAAAGGGTGGCTACAAAGGAAATGGAGACTCTTTCTTTACAAGGAGTCACAAGGAAAAGAGAAGGGGCAATGGGTATAGGTTACTCCTGGGGAGATTTTGTCTGGAAACAAGAGGAGAATTTTTCACAGTGGGAGCAATCAGCCATTGGAACAATGTCCCTAGGGAAGTGGTGGAGTCCCTGGTATTGGACACTTAACATTTATCTGGACAGGATGCTGGGCCATCTTGCCCTGACTGCAATTTTGCCAAAGAAGGTTGGAACAGATGATCCTTGAGGTCCCTTCTAATCTGGTGTTCTATGACTCTATGGTATAGACAATGGGGTTGAGTGCACTGTTGCAGGTGGCAGCAAGACAAGTGGTGCTGTGGATACACCAGGGGGATGGGTTGTCATCCAGAAGGATCTGGACAGGCCAGAGAGGTGAGCCAGGTGAAACTCATGAGGTTCAACAAGACTGAATTTGGGGCCCCCTCCTAGGCTGGATGATCCTTACTATAAATACAGGCTCAGGGAGGAAGTGATAGAAAGCAGCCCCAAGGAAAAGGACTTCGAGGTAACCACGAACAAGAATCTGGACATGAGCAGACAATGTGAGCTTGCAGCCCAGAAGGCAAATCACACCCTGGGCTGCACCAAAAGATGCACTGCCAGCACATCCAGAGGGGTGATTCTGCTCTGATGAGACTTCACTTGGAATACTGTACCCAGCTCTGCTGCCCTCAATACAAGAAGGATGTGGACCTCATGGAGCTTGTCCAGAGGAGGGATATGAAAATGATCAGGACGTTGGAACACCTCTGCTACGAGGACAGGCTGAGGGAATCGGGATTGTTCAGCCTGGAGAGGAGAAGGCTCTGGGGAGACCTAATAACAACTTTCCGGTACCTGAAGGGGGCCTGCAAGAAGTATGGGGAGAGAAACGGTTTATGAAGGCTTGTATTGAGAGGCAATGGTTCAAAATTAGAGAAGGGTAGATTTAGATTGGATATTAGAAACAGGTTCTTTACCATGAGGTTGGTAGAACACTGGAACATGTTGCCCAGGGAGGTAGTTGAAGTCCCATCACTGGGTTAGACTTGACAACGTGATCCAGTGGATAGAATGTCCCTGTTAACAGCAGGAGAGTTGAACTAGGTGAGCTTTAGAGGTCCTTTCTAATCTGTGTGACTCTATGATTCTATGATCCTATGTGCTAGCTGTTACTCCAGTACCCATGGACTTCATCACACCCGTATGAC
This sequence comes from Tricholaema leucomelas, assembly GCA_013400475.1. Taxonomy (NCBI): domain Eukaryota; kingdom Metazoa; phylum Chordata; class Aves; order Piciformes; family Lybiidae; genus Tricholaema lacrymosa; species Tricholaema leucomelas. The sequence continues at coordinate 26,392 of WAAF01020436.1, forward strand.
AAAACAAGCACAGTCACGGAGTTGTCTGGAGCCCAGTGGTGGGATCCTATTTCTATCAACATTTTGTTCACTTCTCTTGCTACTTTAGTTACATTATTTAAGTACTTAAATTTCCTGTAATGCCTGAAGTAGTCCTAGTTTCAGGAGTTTAAGGACAAGCTGTTCCTCAGTGTTTTGGTTTTTGTTTCCCCCTTTCCTTAGGATTCTGATCTTGCAGCCAGTTCTGAGTTACAAAGTTCCAGGACTGTTACAGTTGGCTTGTTTGCAGCTTGGTTAGGAGTAAAAAATGCCATGAAAACTGAGAACAAAAAATTACAACGGATTAGAAGGAGAAAAAGAAAAAGGGAAAGAGAAAAAGAAAAAAGGCAAAGCTGGGAGAATAGGTGAGTAAGAGACACAAATTGCTGTCTCTGGTAGAACAAGGTATTTTGAGGTTGTAATGGGAGAGAAGATATAGAGGTTACAGATACGGAAATTAAGCTAATTTCAAGTGCAAGTGCATATCCTCTGGAGAAGACATTCCAGCAGCAAAGAAAAATACTGAAAGGAAATGAGGTTTGAAAGAGTCAGACAAACAGAGAAATGTATCCAAGCACTATGACAATTTCTGGCCAAAACCCAAAGATGAAAACACTAAAATTAACATTTGCTGTTACCACAGTGATTTCATCTTAAGATGAGGCAGTGAATTCCAAGGAACAAAAACCTAAATTTGTTAATTTCCATGTGAAAAACAAAAAAAATCATTTTAATTAGGTTGGGCTGAAAACTTCTTCACTTGGTGTTTCCCTCCACCAACCCCAACTGCCTATGCCATTTATATAGACATGAAGGCCATAGAATTAGGCAGTAACCACCTCTGTATTTTGTGCCATATATAAAAAAGCTACAATTTGAGATGAAAGGAAAAGAAAGAATATTGCTACAGAGCTGCATTATGCCTGATCTTCACATAGGGAAAGCTTATGTCAGTAAATTAATCAGTCATTCCTCTGCCCAGTAGTAGAGGTCGATGGCAACAGTGTAAGAGGGAAGGAAAAGGAGATGAGCAGGAGGATGCTGCTGTGAGAATCAGCATCCTGTAGAGACGAACCGAGGCTACTGATGGATAAATCCTGCCATTTCATCTAGTTAGAGTGGTGCTGCTGAACTGGATCCTCAGCTGCAGTAAACCAGGTGAATCACATTGATTTGAGTGGAATCATTATAATTTATGTTGTAAATTCTACAGCTGGCTCATAAAGTTCTAGCCACAAACAAGTTGCTGGGGGAATGATGTCTCATGTGCTGGGGTTTCCTAATCTGAAGTGCCTATTAAACTCACACATTTAATATGTTTTTAAAATATTAATGTGAGTGAAAGGATTTAAACATGTTTCAGTACTTAGAACATTAGAAAGCAGCCTGCTTCTTACCCCTGCATCTCCCATGATTTGTGACAGCACAGCTGTTCGGCAGTTGTGCCATGATCTGTGTCTAGAAATTAATTTGGCAATAAAACCTTCAACTCTCTTGTTTTCAGTAAAGGTTTTTAGCACTGAGTTCTGTTCCCCTAGTCTGGTTCTCAGCATTTGCTCAAAATGGTGAACTTGTAACAGAGAGCTGAAGTGATGGGGAAAGGATAAGGGTGGGGTAAGCTCTCTGTTGAAGAAGTTCCTTTAGCCACATCTTGAGACACTGTTTGAAATACCCCCCCACAAACACACATACACTCCACCCCTATCTCTGTAGCAGGATCTCATATGGTGAGGTTTCCGAGCACCAGAATAAATTTCCATTAACTTAATGGCTATTCCATTGAATGATGATGAAAAGTGATGCTCAGCAAATGCTAGCTCCTCCTCTACTGCCTCTTGTACAGAATTCATGAAGTAATCCTCTTTTGTGAGAACACCTACCGAGCAAGCTGCTCCCTCACACCAGTACCAAACTGGCTAACCTTGCCATCAGGTGATGCATCTCTGATTTTGAATACAATTTCTCTCTTTAATTTCAGAACACTTCTCTGCTGCTTTATACTTAGCAGCACGTTTCACTCTTCACAGTATCACAGTATTACCAAGGTTGGAAGAGACCTCACAGATCATCAAGTCCAACCCTTCACCACAGAGCTCAAGGCTAGACCATGGCACCAAGTGCCACGTCCAATCCTGCCTTGAACAGCTCCAGGGACGGCGACTCCACCACCTCCCTGGGCAGCCCATTCCAGTAGCCAATGACTCTCTCAGTGAAGAACTTTCTCCTCACCTCGAGCCTAAACTTCCCCTGGCGCAGCCTGAGGCTGTGTCCTCTCGTTCTGGCGCTGGCCACCTGAGAGAAGAGAGCAACCTCCCCCTGGCCACAACCACCCCTCAGGTAGTTGTAGACAGCAATAAGGTCTCCCCTGAGCCTCCTCTTCTCCAGGCTAAACAATCCCAGCTCCCTCAGCCTCTCCTCGTAGGGCTGTGCTCGAGGCCTCTCACCAGCCTCGTCGCCCTTCTCTGGACACGCTCAAGCATCTCAATGTCCCTTCTAAACTGGGGGGCCCAGAACTGAACACAGTACTCAAGGTGTGGTCTAACCAGTGCAGAGTACAGGGGCAGAATGACCTCCCTGCTCCTGCTGGCCACACCATTCCTGATGCAGGCCAGGATGCCACTGGCTCTCTTGGCCACCTGGGCACACTGCTGGCTCATGTTCAGGCGGGTATCAATCAGCACCCCCAGATCCCTCTCTGTCTGGCTGCTCTCCAGCCACTCCGACCCCAGCCTGTATCTCTGCATGGGGTTGTTGTGGCCAAAGTGCAGCACCCTGCACTTGGAGCTATTGAACGCCATCCCCTTGGACTCTGCCCATCTGTCCAGGCAGTCAAGGTCCCACTGCAGAGCCCTTCTGCCCTCCACCCCAGCCACATCTGCCCCCAGCTTGGTGTTGAGTTAAGGTGTTACAGAGTGACTTCTGGATTCAGTGCCTGTTTTTTGCTCATTTTAATTGTCAAGAGTGTACAGAGCCTTAGAAAGTAAGTTTTTCATGCTGTCACTTCCCCCTCCCCCCCACATCTTTTTATCCCAAGAGATCCCATAGTTTGGTTCTTGCTCTCTCCACTGTCAGGAATCATCTGTCCTGCCTTCACCTCAGTCCCCTTGTTGGTCCTTCTTGACCAAGTGTTCCTTGTGATCTTCCAGTAAAATCTTTGCTATAGTTGTGACTGAAAATAAAGCCTCTTACTCTGCAGATCAGCTTCTCCATCTGGTTTACAGTATAGCCTCACAGAAACAGGAGCTGACACACTTTAGAGGTATGTAGCATAGAGAAGGAAGGGCTGCTGAAGCTGTTCTTCTACTCTGCAAGATTATGTATGAGGATATCTGCTCAGGGCATGGTCAGACTGAGAAGTAACCTTTTGCTTGTTATTGCCACGGGAGTGTCACCGGGTTGGATCACACTGCCAAGCCTGGATCTCCTCATGGCCATACAAATGATACCTTAGTTACTTTTTCTAAAGGTGCTCCTTAGTTTCAGCTCCGGAAATTATCCACCTTTTCTGAGACTTTTCCAGGGTACATTTCAAAAGCACAAAGGGCTTTATGGCACTGGCTAAGTGCTTGGTTCTAGCCTCAGCTTGGAAAATGTCCCCATTTACACTTCAATATATAATTTTAGGAACATAGAAAGCTCCAATGGAAAACCTCTAATAGCACAGACCTTTTCTTACACAAAACAACTATTTATCTTTGCTGAAAGTTGAAGTAATTTCCTCAAACCTGAAAGGTATACATTCTTTTTTTTTATTTTTCAGAAACAATTTTTGTTCTGTTAAGCTTGGAATACATATTTACAAGTCAACCTTTTTCCTCAGGTTGACTTTATGTGCCTGATTTTGTTGTTTTACTTGTGAAAAGTGAGGAAAATCGCATAGCTGAGTGGCCTTAAGGGGTACTTTTTATATCTGAGTGTGGCAACTTTTCCAGACAGCCCTAATAAAGATTGTTACTTTCTATAGGATAATCCCTTTAAAGTGTCTTTCCTTGCTACCATCGTTGTGAATGATGCCCTTCAGGGAAAAAAAAAAATAATCCTTTTTTTATTCTGTTCCTTCACTACTATCTAAGTATTTGCTTTGCAGCCATGCTGCAGGTTTCTAATCTGAGGCTATTTAAATGCAGACTCTTTTGAACTATGGTTGTGACTTGCAAGAAGCACAACAGTTTTGTGGAGATGTGAAAAAATGAAAGAAAGTAATGAAAAATATCCATTACAGCTAAGTCTGCAAAGTGAAATTCTCTGTAGGTGCCACTTGATTGACCTTGGTGAGATGATCCTGGAGGAGTATTTGGCCAGGAAGTACAGTTCTTAATATCAATGGATAGTAACATTTCATCTAAACTGTGGCTGATACTCTGAGGTCTGGGTTTGCCTGACTGAAGCCCATCACCTTGCAAGAACTCTAAGAACCTCTGGGGATCCACTATGGGCTTTATACTGTGAGAAACAGTACTAGTGCTGCCTTTCATCCTCTTCTTTGCATTTGGTCCCTCTCTCTTGTTTGTGTGACTGCTCTGCTTCTCTGACCTTTGGAGCAAGAGAGAAGAGTTGTTTTCCTGCTGGCAGAGTGCTTGGGTGTCCAGGGAACCCTCATGATGCTCCTTTGTGGAGAAGGTGAGTGAAGAACGTATGCTTGCTTTCACTTGGTCCAGGCCTCTTTGTCATTACAAGTAAAAACTGAGAGCTTTGAGATGGATTAATGTAAGCTACTGCAGATCTTCCTCTAAGTAGCTAAACCAGTGGTAGCAGAGGAAGAAGTGAGTACGTTTGTTTTCTCTGCTTTTATTGAGTTAATAGTTACTGTTGGTAAAATCTGTCCATTTTTTAAGGTAATGAATATCTTCTAACAAAATTACTACTAGTCACTTTGGCCCAAGAGAAAAATGAAATGAGAATTTATTTCAAAAGTTATTTCATTTTCTGACTGAAGAGGATCACATTCACAAGGAGTTACTTGATTTGATTTCCTATCCACTGCAGAGGACATCAGGGATAGAGAATATTGGAAAGGAAAGATACTTAAAGGTCACAGCTAACAGTAGTACTTTTACCACTTTATTGTACTCTGCAGGCATTGGATTGATCTTCTTTTCTTGCTGTGGGGATGGCAGGTGTTGTCATGACATACACAGATATGCATGAAGTGCTGGCTGTGAGCAGAACAAGTGTAATGGAAACTATGTACTGTGACCCTGCACAAGTCAGTGCCAAGTAGCTATGCAAGTGGCAAGCAATTTCTTTTCCTTTTTGTATATATATATATATATATATATATGTCTTTTTCTTTCCTTTTTTTTTTTTTCCCCCTTTCTCCCTGTAGTTGACTTAACCACACAGTTGCAGAGCATTTTTTCCAAAGAGACAACATTTGGAAAGGAACCCAGGGTAGCAGGATACTGTTCCTGCTGTTACAGCCTTATACATGTAAATGTAAACACTTCTGGGAGAGAAGGGAGCTAGCCAAGTTTTCACTTTGAATTTTTGTGTAGAGGAGGTGTATGGTGATTGAGGCACATCTACAAATCAATGTCAGCCATGATAGTTGGTTATATAGTGTCTCAAATTTGTTCCCATTGCAATTCGGGATGCCCACAATGAGCTGAGGCTTTGGCCATCAGTGCATTCAAAGTGTCATCTGCCAGCATCTGCATCCTCAGCAGCATCTGGGGAGCTATTATTTATGTACAGTGAGGACAAGGAGCAGGTGGGAGGGGGAAGATGCTCAGACTGAAGGCAGGGATCTGCCCTAAGGCCTCAACCACCAACTTCAGGCATGCCATCAGCCCTGCAGCACATGACTGCTGCTGCACATGACTGCTGCTGCACATGACTGCTGCTGCACAAGGATTTTGAAGGAGCATTCATCCTTACAAAAGGTTTACAAAGAGATTTTTCCTTTTGTGTCTTATCGTGCGTATATGCACATGGATGCAGAAATTACCTTTGCTGTTTGGTTTTGGTTTTCTTCATTTAGAGCTACTGTTCATTTAGAGCTTTTGGTTTATCTTCATTTAGAGCTACTGTGGAAAAGCACCAGCATGCAAATTCACTGTCCCAGGGGCAACAGCTAGGATAGTGATGGAGTCATAGGGTTTGCTGCTGGGAGAGGACACACTCCCTTCTCCCCCTGCTCGTGTCACTGCATGCCAGGCTTTGCCTGTGACTCCGTGCCCTGCCACTATGACTGCTAGCTGTGCCACCCAGCTGGTACAGAAGCAAGAAAAATGACTCTATTAAGTGCACACCAAACTGCCAGACAAACATTTAAATACCTAGGGTGGTAACATAGGGCAACACGAGAGAACCAAGTGACATGTCTTAAAGGAGACTTTAAATTGTTTCCTTCTTTCCCTTCCACAGAAGAAGTAAGTTTTGTTTGGTTTTTTTTCCACTGAGATTGCACAGTATCTTCATCAGGGCTTACTCAAGTGTCAAGGGATACATCTAATTCTCATCTTTCCCTGCAAACAAGGTGCTCCTTTAATTATCAACAAGGACCACCAGAAACATGAACCAAAGGCAAGCAGGTATTGTGCACAACTTACCAAAAGCTCAGGTGTTAGCTGGTCCTGCCACCATTGTCTCTGTGAGAGAGAAACATCCCTTTAATAATGGACACAAACTCCAGTTCTGGGGCCT
>WAAF01020437.1:0-15914 GCA_013400475.1 Tricholaema leucomelas
GGGGGGCGAGGAACACCCAAACCATCACACATGTGCACTTTATCTACTCTTTGGACAGTGTGGCTTGTTCCATGTGAGGTCTGCTGACTCCTGCAGCTGTGTGTCTGTGTGTATGTCTTTTTTCTGTCACACGCTGCCGTAGAAAGGATTATAAGAACACTGTAACACCTCCTGAAATGGTGATTGACTGCACCACCTCCTTGTCAGTGTAAGCTGCTCTTAAGGCAATAGGGAAGAAAGACAGTTGGTGATGTCCATAGAGACATCAGACTATTCAGCATGTTCATGGCAAGAGTTGGCCCCCAATTTACAGGTTAAAAAAAATAAACACCAGAAAACACTTTTTTTTTCTTTTGTGGTTTTTTGGGGGGCTTTGGGTTTTTTAGGTTTTGATTTGCTTGTTTGTGATTTTTGCTTGCTTGTTTGGGTTTTATTTGTTTATTTCCTTGCTTGTTTCCTTGTTTTTCCTTTGGAGGAGGAGGACCAAGGATGCCCATGTAATAACAGGTATTATGCTTGAGAGATTTCTGTTCAAATCACCTCCTGGAGGAAGTCCATATGGAATCTTCAGTGTCAACAGTTAGCACAAACACTTAATAGCACAAAATCATACTTATATTCATTTTAGCATAAAAGCAGTGCTTCTGCACAGGTCATTAAGAGTTTCCAAGTGTAAACAAATACAAATCCAGCCTGGGTGGCAAATGGTTGGAGAGCAGCCCTGAGGAAAAGGACCTGGGCGTCTGGGTTGACAAAAAGCTCAGCATGAGCCTGCAGTGTGCACATGCAGCCCAGAGAGCAACTGTGTGCTGAGGGACAGCAAGAGCAGTGTGGCCAGCAGGGCAAGGGAGGTGATTCTCCCCCTTTACTCTGCTCTGATCAGACCCCACCTGGAGTACTGTGTGCAGTTCTGAAGCCCCCAACACAAGAAGGACATCAAACTGTTTGAGCTAGTCCAGAGGAGGCCATCAAGATTCTCAAAGGGCTGCAGCAGCTCTGCTATGAGGACAGGCTATGAGAGCTGGGGCTCTTCAGCCTGGAGAAGAGAAGGCTTTGAGGAGATCTTGTAGTAGCCTTCCAGTATCTGAAGGGAGCCTACAAGAAGGCTGTGGAGGGACTATTTACAAGGTCTTGTAATGACAAGACAAGGGGTAATGGGCTTAAACTGGCACAGGGGAGATTTAAACTGGATGTTAGGAAGAAATTCTTTATAGTGAGGGTGGTGAAACACTGGCACAGTTGCCCAGGGAGGTTGTGGATGCTCCCTCCCTGGAGGTGTTCAGAGTCAGATTNCCCTGGAGGTGTTCAGAGTCAGATTAGATAAGGCCTTGAGTGACCTGTTCTAGTGGAAGGTGTCCCTGCCTATGGCAGGGGTTGTAACTAGATGATCTTTTAGGTCCCTTCCAATCTAAACCGTTCTATAATTCTGTGATTAATAACAGTAACAGTACTTGAGTCTCAACAACCCCATGCAACACTGCAAGTTTGGGGGAGAGTGGCTGCAAAGCTAACTTTAGGAATTGGAAAATGAACTAAGCTTCATTCATGAACCTGAGCCTCCTCTTCCCCCAGCTCCCTCAGCCTTTCCTCACAGGGTTTGTGTTCCAGGCCTCTCTCCAGCTTCATTGCCCTTCTCTGGACACTGTCCATATCTCAACATCTCTCTTGAATTGAGGAGCCCAGAACTGGACACAGGACTCAAGGTGTGGCCTGACCAGTGCTGAGTACAGGGGTAGATTAACCTCCCTGGTCCTGCTGGCCACACTGTTCTTGATCCAGGCCAGGATGCCATTGGCTCTCTTGGCCACCTGGGCACACTGCTGGCTCACATTCAGCCTACTACCTACCAGGAACCCCAGGTCCCCTTCTGCCTGGCTGCTCTCCAGCCACATGTTCTTCAAATGAGCACCCAACAAGTTCTCCCCTGGACCCAGACCCTCTGTAACTGCATTAGAACAGTCATACTGCCATTGCAGATGATATTTCTATACATCATTGTCTTCACATAGAGCAGGCATGGCCACAGCTGCTCATGGGTTGGTATAAAGGTGGTTTTACCACTCCCACCAGAGAGTTTTGGTCTTCCCTGCTCCCCATCTTGCTACAACCTGCAGAGTCCTGCTCTATTCCCTCTTTTAGATTCTGCATGCTTTTTGTCAGGTTTCCATCACACCAGAAGATTTTGCTTTCGTCTCCCAACATTTCTTACTCCTCCTCAAGGAAATCTTCAATCCTGCAAGTCGTTTATACCATGCCTGGCAGAAACTTGAAGACTTGCTGAAAATGGGAGATAATGAGCAGAAGCTGGAAGACTGTCTGTGGAGAAAGAGGAGGCCTGGAGGCAAGCTCATTTATGCAAATCTTACAGCTGAGCTGAAATTGCCTATATAAAATATCCCAGCCTAGAAAAAAATTAGATTCAGGACCCAGCCTCAAAAACTAAAATCTCAATTTAAAAAAAAAAAGACAATTAGAAGACAATGCTGATTTGAAGATGATGCTGATGAATTTATCCTTTTCAATTGCCAGTTTACACCTCCAAGACTAAGGAAGACTCCTAGAATACTTGTTTTCAGTACATGAAAGCTTTATTTATGAGAGACAGCGAACCTCTTCACATGTGTAATGTGTCAAAGCAGCTAGGAGAAACAATAGATATAAGATGCTCTAACAGTAAGCCAAAAAATATCTGCTATGTGTCAAAATTAAGATAGGTCTTCACTGTTTCTTTTCCTCAGATTAAAATTTTAGGAGGATTGGTTTGGAAGTTGTTTTCTTTTTGTTTGTCTCTTTCTCNCCTTCCTTCCTTCCTTCCTTCCTTCCTTCCTTCCTTCCTTCCTTCCTTTCCTTTTTTTCCCACTGAGTACAATCTTGCCTACAATTTCCAGATTTATTTTTCTTTAAATCCATTTTTCTGTAGGAATTGTAAAAGCCATTGAATAAAACAAAACCAATCCAGACCCACAAAGACTAGTTGAACCCAAACATGAAACCCACTGCTACCCTTTGTAGGCACTGAGGAAGTACCAGACTGGACTCAGCAGCCAATGGGAACTGGATTCAAATGCTAGATTCTAAAACTGGATACAGGAATTGGGTTCAGGAACAAATGGATTGAGATCGGAGGCAGAAAGGTGAGACTCCTGCTCAGACAGGGGTTATTGGAGAAGGAGTTTAACTGTGATGGTTTGGGTGTTCCCTGCACACACACCCCACCCCCCACACACACTTTGGAAATCACCCAGACTAGACTCAGCTGGCTCTGGAAATTGAATGAAGCTTATATTTACAGCTGGCACAATGTACAAGCAGATATTTACAGTATATACAGTTATAGACAGAAATAGACAAGGTAAAAGGTAATACACAAGCACAACAGCCCTCCCAGAAACCTGAGTCCCCAGGAGGGGCTCCCAACTGCCCTTCCACCTTCTCTCACCCATCTACCTTATGTTGCCTTGTGCCCAAGGAGGAATGGAGGGCTGGCCAGGAGGGTTAGGAAGCAAGTGGATTAATCAGAGAGGTGGAAGGTGAGGTTAGAGAGAAATGCATCTCAAAGCCCAGGCTGTGCCTGAATGTCTTATCTATGTTCTTAATCTTGTTCTTATACATCCCAGCAAGCCTATGAGTGAAGCAGACATCACCATTGTTTTCCTTTCACAGCCTGTAATCTAGTTCTTCTCACCAAAACATTCTAGCTAGCTTCAAACTAGCACATTAACATTTGTGATCCATCAGCTTTATATCAAGTATGATGTATATGGAATGGAACCTCTTTTGGTCAAGTTTGTCCTGAATGCTCCTCCCTTCAGGTACAGCCTTTCACTTTACAGCACCCTAACAAAATATCTAGTGATGACCTTGATTTTTATAGGAATTTAATGAAGAACCTTTCTGCATACCAGACCTTGGCAGCAATTGCAAACATCAAGTGCTAGCACTTCTTGAAGCAGACACTGTCTGCAAATGTCCGCTGTTAACTTCAGAAAACAGAGTTACTTAGAAGAAAATGAGCTGAAAAGTAAAATCACTGAGGAATATTTGTTTTCTTCTAGATCAAATCGGGATAGAGATGCATCACAAAAGGAAATCTCTGAAGCCCAAAGCAACCACCACCAACTCTGTGATCCTGGCCTTTCTGACAGATCAAACTCATAGAAAACTGATGATTCCTCACTGCTAGAAACCAGCCTCAAATGCAAATCAGGGAAATTGGATCCTGAATGCAAAACTTTGGTTAGAATAGTGACTCATGGTCAAACTGGATTGGATTTTTAAGCATTACATCATAAACATTTCTCCTGGTCTTGGTTGTATTAGTGATTTTAATTGCCCAGAACAAGGATGTTAAAAAATAAAAAGCCCACAAAGAAAGACACAAACCAACCAACCAAGCAAACAAACAAACAAAAAACAAATAAACCCCCCAATAAACTAAAAACACCCAAAATCCTCCCCCCCCCCCCAAAACCAAAACCAAAACCAACAAAATCACCAAGGAGAGGGGGGTGGAAGGGGAGGGGGGGAAGTGTAAAGCAAGCTGGACAAGGTTGCAAGCTCCTTGAAAGTTAGGAGTGAAAAGAAAATGCATTTAGAAAAATGGAAAGCCACTCTGAAATCCACAAGATAAAATTCAGTAGGCATGCACCCGACATAAACCAAGTGAAAAAGTGACTAAGCTGACTGCACAGAGGAGAACCAGTGAGTGCAGCACACCACTGAATACAGCGAATATAGCAACTGCTTCTGATAAAATTAATAGGATGCTCTTGCAGAGAGGGAAGGTCTCATACTGGACCATATTATGCAGGAGCACTGGGCAGAAGAAATAACAGTCAATGCTCTCTTTCAGCTCATGTTGGTAGAAAGGCACAAATGACTGTCACCAGTTTTGGATGATGCACTTTGAGAATAAAGGAAATTGGTATAAAGAGCAAAACAACAAGCAAGGTAAGTAGATGAACAGACATAATCTATGTGGAAAGGCTAAATGAATCACAGAATCATAGAATCAGTCAGGGTTGGAAGAGACCACAAGGATCATCTAGTTCCAACACCCCTGCCATGGGCAGGGACACCTCACACTACAGCAGGCTGTCTAGAGCCTCATTCAACCTGGCCTTAAACACCTCCAGGGCTTCCACCACTTCCCTGGGCAACCCGTTCCAGGGTCTCACCACCCTCATGCTGAAGAACTTCCTAATATCCAGTCTGAATCTACCCATTTCCAACTTTGTTTCTTTCCCCCTAGTCCTATCACTATCTGACATCCTAAAAAGTCCCTCCCCAGCTTTCTTGTAGGCCCCCTTAAGATACTGAAAGGCCACAATAAGGTCATCTCAAAGCCTTTACCTCTCCAAACTGAACAGCCCAAACTCCCTCAGTCTCTCCTCTAAGGAAAGGTGTTCAAACCCTCTCATCATCATCGTGGCCCTTCTCTGGACATGTTCCAGCACATCCATATCCCTCTTGTAATAGGGGCTCCAGAACTGGGTGCAGTACTCCAGGTGGGGTCTCACCAGTGCAGAGTAGAGGGAGCAACTGAACTGTTTAGGTTAAAAAAGAGCAGGTTAAGGGAAGACATGGTAGCATTCTTCCTTTTTACAAGTAATCACTATAAAAAGAAAAATCAATAGTTCTCTAGAGCCAGTAAGGATAGGAAACAAATAAAGGAGGAATTGGTAGGAATTTTATTTGGTTTTACAAAGCATCATTCTTCCAGTTAGATATTAAGGAAAATCTAAATCCTAGTGAGGAATGGGAATAGACTCTGTAGGGATTGCTGTAAGAGATATTTCCCTGGAGCTTTATAAAAACAGATTGTACAAATATCCAGCAGGTATGTTCACAGTGTATTTAATGTGAGGCAAGGCAGAGACCTATATTGGTGTCTTGATGTCTTTTCCCATCCCTCGTAGAATCATAGAATGGTTTAGGTTGGAAGGGACCTCAAGGATCATCCAGCTCCAACCCCCTGCCATAGGCAGGGACACCTCCCACTAGAGCAGGTTGCTCAAGGCCTCATCCAGCCTGGCCTTAAACACCTCCAGGGAGGAAGCATCCACAACCTCCCTGGGCAACCTGTGCCAGTGTCTCACCACCCTCACTGTAAAGAACTTCCTCCTAACATCCAGTCTAAATCTCCCCTCCTCCAGTTTAAACCCATTCCCCCTCATCCTGACATTACCAGACCTTGTCAGTAGTCCCTCCCCAGCCTTCCTGTAGGCTCCCTTCAGATACTGCAAAGCCACTCTAAGGTCTCCTCGAAGCCTTCTCTTCTCCAGGCTGCAGAGCCCCAACTCTCTCAGCCTGTCCTCATAGCAGAGCTGCTGCAGCCCTCTGAGCATCTTCATGGCTCTCCTCTGGACTGGCTCCAGCAGTTCCATGTCCTTCTTGTGCTGGGGGCTCCAGAACTGCACACAGTACTCCAGGTGGGGTCTGAGGAGAGCAGAGTAAAAGGGAAGAATCACCTCCCTTACCCTGCTGGCCACACTAAACACCTGTGAGTCAGTGTTCACAGGTGTTTAGAAATGAGCAACCATCACTTTTGGATTCATAACAAATTAGTCATTGTTTTAAACAATATATATTGGTCATCTCCTGCAGTACATAAATCCTATGATATTACTACTTCTTCATGATAATTCAGTATTCTCAAGTGTTGTGTAGTAAGCTTCTGCTAGAAATCTATTTCTGATGTGTGTTTGCAGTTGTGTTTTTCTGACAGCTGATTAAAGTGGGGAGTTCTGTTGTATTGTGCTAGTTTGAAGCAAGCTAGAATGTTTTGGTGAGAAGGACTAGATTACAGGCTGTGAAAGGAAAACAAGAGTGATGTCTACTTCACTCATAGGCTTGATGAGATGTATAAGAATAAAAAGCAAAATGTAGATAAAGTCACTTCACCTGCTGGGGAGCTCTGCGCTGCATCTCTCTCTCTCTGATCACACCCTCCATTTTTGGACTAACCCACTTTGCTTCCTAACCCCTTGGCCGAACCTCCATTCTTCCTTGGGACTGGGGTAAGGTTGAGAGGGGTAGACGAAGGTGAGGGGGCGGTTGAGAGCCCCTCCTGGGGACTCAGGTTTCTGGGAGGGGAGTTGTGTTTGTATTACCTTTTTACCTTGTCTATTTCTGTCTATAACTGTATATACTGTAAATATCTGCTTGTGCATTGTGCTAGCTGTAAATATAAGCTTCATTCATATTTCCAGAGCTGACTGAGTCTAGTCTGGGTGATTTCTAAAGTGTGTGGGGAGGTGGGGAACACCCAAACCATCACGTGTATGTAAACATTCCTATTAAGATTTTAGAATTTTGGCAAATCACATGCATTTCCATCAATTATTTGAAAATAACCATAGATGCTCATCAAATTCTTGTTTTTCATAAATATCTGGTACATTTTTAATTAAAAAAACATTATCAGAATAGTCAGAGTTATCTTTTTTAATAGAAAAAAAAACATCATCTCTACTTCATGAAAATACACCACTTGTCCTGTAAATGTTCAGCGAGAGCAAACACAAATTGCTACAGGCATGGCAATGGACGAGGGAGGTTATTTTTCCCCTGTACTCAACACTGGTCAGGCCACACCTTGAGTGCTGTGTCCAGTTCTGGGCTCCTCAATTCAAGAGAGATGTTGAGGTGCTGGAACGTGTCCAGAGAAGGGCAGCAAAGCTGATGAGGGGCCTGGAACACAAACCCTATCAGGAGAGGCTGAGGGAGCTGGGATTGTTTAGCCTGGAGAAGAGGAGGCTCAGGGCAGACCTCATTGCTCTCTACAATACCTGAAGGGAGGTTGTAGCCAGGTGGGGGTTGGTCTCTTCTCCCAGGCAAGCAGCAACAGGACAAGGGGACACAGTCTCAAGTTGTGCCAGGGGAAGTCTAGGCAGGATGTTAGGAGGAAGTTCTTGCCATAGAGAGTGATTGGCATTGGAATGGGCTGCCCAGGGAGGTGGTGGAGTCACTGTCCCTGGAGGTGTTCAGGAAAAGCCTGGATGAGGCACTTAGTGCCATGGTCTGGTTGAGTGGCTAGGGCTGGGTGCTAGGTTGGACTGGATGATCTTGGAGGTCTCTTCCAACCTGCTTGATTCTATTCTATTCTATTCTATTCTTTTCTATTCTATTCTATTCTATTCTATTCTATTCTATTCTATTCTATTCTATTCAAAAGCAGACTATTACTTGGTCCAGATGCTCCCTATATTAATCCAGTTTGCTTGCTACTTGTAACAAAAGCAAAAGAAAGAAAGAAATACAAACAAACATAAAAAATGCCTCTGCCTGCAGGAGTCAAGGTTTCCCCTGCTTACAGTTTTGTAATGGCATTTTAGTAAGCTGATTGCTATTTCAAAGTCAATCCCAAGAGTGCATTACTTTCAGCACGTGGAAAAGTGTTCCCACAAAAGTGTATGTACTTTTCCAACCTCACAGTTGCCTATTATGATCTAAAAAACCCCACAGGTTTCCTAGGATAGCCAGATCAACAGTAGGATGAATGTTAGTATAGGGAAGTCTGTCTGGGATTTCTCTTCTTCCCAGACCAGAGCTACACAACAGTACTAGCATAAGCCTGAGGTGTTGATTTGGCTTCAAACATTCTGTAGAGGGCATCTGAATCATGATCTGGAAGTACCTATTTGTCTCAATAGCCTCTGAAGGGAGCTCAGTACAACTGGATTGGAGTCATAGAGCAATCATTTAGATGTATAAATGAAATTGCAGTCTTTTCCCCAGTCTAAAATGGAACAGGAATTGCTGTCACTTTCTTAATATCAAACCTCACCAAATGACTGTAAAGTCAGAACAAAGCCTTGAGGACTTTTAGAAATGTTACCAGTGGAGTTGAATTTCCCAGTAAGGGCTGCAATCATTAACTTCATAGAGTTAGAGTCAAATAAGAAAAGAAAACATATCTCTACAAAGATACCTGAATACTCATTTACACAGGTATCAGCAATCCTCTAAGATAACAAAGCTGGTTTTGAGGAAGATTTTGACTCCTTCTCTTAATAAAAACATCAGAAAAGATCCTGTGGCAGCCAGAAGTACCTACAACAGTATGCTAATGGCCACAAAGTCTGTGACTGATGATGAGCCCTTTTTAGTGTTTCAAGAGAGGACAGGATTTACCTCATTGCTGTCTACAACTACCTGAAGGGAGGCTGTAGCCAGGTGGAGGTTGGTCTCTTCTCCCAGACAACCAGCAACAGGACAAGGGGATACAGTCTCAAGTTGTGCCAGGGCAGGTCTAGGCTGGATGTTAGGAGGAAGTTGTTGCCAGAGAGAGTGATTGGCATTGGAATGGGCTGCCCAGGGAGGTGGTGGAGTCACTGTCCCTGGGGGTGTTCAAGAAAAGCCTGGCTGAGGCACTTAGTGCCATGGTCTAGATGACTGGATAGGGCTGGGTGCTAGGTTGGACTGGATGATCTTAGAGGTCTCTTCCAACCTGGTTGATTCTATGATTCTATGATTGATTGAATGATTCTATGGTTGACTCATTGAGTCTAAGCCCACCAAGACACATTTATCGAGGCATCTCCTCATCACACACCATAAATAGATATTGCACACAGAAATGGCCCATTCCATTCATTCTTACTGCACAGTGTCCTAAACTAAACTCCAATGAAACCACCTTAGCATTCCAACTGCTGATGCAGACAACCTCATGAAAGTTACTTGCCTTAATGAGGGTCCCTGATGTGAGCATTGCATACGGTAGTTATGAGTTAGGCAACAGGATATGCTTGAGCACACTGAGAATTGATTTGTTCCAAAGGCAAAAGAAAAGAGCAAGTCAGTCACACACAGCCCTGGAGAGCATGGAAAAGATACCATTCCACACCCTCACACCATTCATCCTTCTGCACTGTAAATGTCTTCTCTATGAAAAGCCTGACCTGCCTGGTGCACCTACTGGCTTGTGTGCCTTGAGACCTCTGTCAGAAATGTTTGATCCTGGGGGTTTAAACCAGAAAGCCTGCCACATTTTATGACAGGTGAAACTGACTTATTCTGAAGCACAGTCAATTTATCAAGTTGTTGGAATGGCAAGATTGTCACTTGCTATTATCGATGACACACAGTTCAGAGCAAAAGCTGGCCTTCAAGTTAACTGCAGGCAAATTCACTGGGATGCCAACTGCAATGCAAACAAAATGCACCATCCTGTTAATTGAGGTATTGAACTGTAAGTGACTTCTGGCAGAAAGCACAAAAACAATCATAATACTCAGGAAGTTGAAGAAAAGAAGGAGAAGGAGACTAAGACTGTCCAGAGAAGGGCAATGAGGATGGTGAGAGGCCTCGAGCACAGCCCTACGAGGAGAGGCTGGGGGAGCTGGGATTCTTCAGCTTGGAGAAGTGGAGGCTCAGGGGAGACCTTATTGCTGTCTACAATTACCTGAGGGGTGGCCAGCACCAGAACAAGAGGACACAGCCTCAGGCTGTGCCAGGGGAAATTTAGGCTTGAGGTGAGGAGAAAGTTCTTCCCTGAGAGAGTCATTGGCTACTGGAATGGGCTGCCCAGGGAGGTGGTGGAGTCGCCGTCCCTGGAGCTGTTCAAGGCAGGATGGGACGTGGCACTTGGTGCCATGGTCTAGCCTTGAGCTCTGTGGTAACAGGTTGGACTTAATGATCTATGAGGTCTCTTCCAACCTTGGTGATACTGTGATACTGTGTGAGACAAGCTAGTTTTAGGCATTATTTACTGTCTCTCTCTGTTGCATCTTGCCTGGAAAACAGAAGTTATGACAGAGGATATCAGTGCTAAAGTTGCATGTTCCCTTTGCATACTTGCATGTTACAGATGTCAACGAAATTGCTCCAGTGTAAGGCAGGGAAGAATCAGGCTAGACAATTTCATCTGAGTTTTGGCTTGGTACATTTAAAAGACTCACAATTTGAAAGGTTTTATAACAAAACCGGCAACATTTTCATCAGCTTTCTGCATTTACCAAATAAATAATGAGCTGTGTAAACAGGTATCAGTGTAGAGTCAA
Organism: Tricholaema leucomelas; assembly: GCA_013400475.1. Classification (NCBI taxonomy): domain Eukaryota; kingdom Metazoa; phylum Chordata; class Aves; order Piciformes; family Lybiidae; genus Tricholaema lacrymosa; species Tricholaema leucomelas. Next base: position 11,007 of record WAAF01020437.1, read on the forward strand.
CAGGTGTTCTTTTGGGTTCATTTTGGGATCTGCTGTATCTGAAAGAAATACATTGCTTTGAGTACTTCTCCTGTGAAGGATGCAGGTCACTGGAAATGAGCTCAAAATATCCCTGTTGATTTGAAATTTGTGTTAACCTGATAATTCAGTTCTCAAAGAGCACAGTTGCCTTACTGTTAGGTAATTCCAGTTCAATTCCAGTTGATAGTGATTGGTTTCAAAGCACAGGATGCCTATTGGCCCCTGGGGGGCAAAACCAACATGGTTCAAAAATGGCATGAGTCCGCTTCACTTTCGTAGAGATCATAAATTGCTCCTTTAAAAAGCTTACTCACATATGCACCCATGTCCTTAAAAATGTTTTCCTCCTGTTCTAGTGGGAGGTGTCCCTGCCTATGATGGGTGTTGGGAACTAGATGATCTTTGAGGTCCCTTCCAAAATAAACCATTCTATGGTTTAAGATGCTTTAAACTCCTTGGCTAGAAAGAAGAAGGTTCATTATTGCTCAGATGAGTGCAGATATGCAAGAGTGGAGAACCAGCTAAATAAGCAGGCAATGTTTCCCAGGTAAAGAGGCAAAAAGAGCAATCTTCTCTCATGAAAGCCTCAAAGTTGTCCATGGCAAAAACCAGACAACAACTCTTACCATAACGGTTCTCCATGCATACATTGATTACTGAAAGTAAAGTTTATGACAGACAAGAGCATGATTCTTTGAAGCTGTTTTATGTTCATACAAATAGAATGTTCTATGTTCATATTATGTTCATATAAATGTTCTATTCTATGTTGATATAAATGTTCTATTTTATGTTCTGTTCTATGTTCATTTAAATGTTCTGTTCTGCGTTCATATGAATGTTCAATGTTCTGTTCTATGTTGATATAAATGTTCTGTTCTATGTTCATATAAATGTTCTGTTCTGTGTTCATGTGAATGTTCAATGTTCTGTTCTATGTTGATATAAATGTTCTGTTCTATGTTCATGTGAATGTTCAATGTTCTGTTCTATGTTCATATAAATGTTCTGTTCTATGTTGATATAAACGTTCTGTTCTATGTTCATATAAATGTTCTGTGTTCATATGAATGTTCAATGTTCTGTTCTATGTTCATATAAACATTCTGTTCTATGTTGATATAAATGTTCTGTTCTATGTTCATATAAATGTTCTGTGTTCATATGAATGTTCACTGTTCTGTTCTATGTTCATATAAACATTCTGTTCTATGCTGAGATAAATGTTCTGTTCTGTGTTCATATGAATGTTCAATGTTCTGTTCTATGTTCATATAAACATTCTGTTCTATGCTGAGATAAATGTTCTGTTCTGTGTTCATATGAATGTTCAATGTTCTGTTCTATGTTCATATAAACATTCTGTTCTATGCTGAGATAAATGTTCTGTTCTGTGTTCATATGAATGTTCAATGTTCTGTTCTATGTTCATATAATGTTCATATAAATAGAATGTTCTGTGTTCATATAAATGTTTTGTTCTGTGTTTCAAGTTGTGCCGGAGGAAGTATAGGCTGGATGTTAGGAGGAAGTTCTTGCCAGAGAGAGTGATTGGCATTGGAATGGACTGCCCAGGGAGGTGGTGGAGTCACCATCCCTGGGGGTGTTCAAGAAAAGCCTGTTAGTGCCATAGTCTAGTTGACTGGCTAGGGCTGGGTGCTAGGTTGGACTGGATGACCTTGGAGGTCTCTTCCAACCTGGTTGATTCTATGATACTCTGATCAACTGAGACCTCATCATAGAAAGCTTAATAATACTACATTGTTAGAGGTGGATAACTTTTCTTTGATCCTAGAGATAGCACTGAAGATGAGGAAGCTTCTGAATTATACACATAATTGTCCAGGAAGACAGAGGAGCAGGACAACACCTGAGACAGGTGCTAGACATGATGCTTACTGCAGCTTTCCTACAAAGCCAGATTTTGATGAGCAGGAGAGCTGAGTGTGGCATATAGAAATGGGATAGTTAATATTCTTGTACGCCGAACATAGCCCTCAGAAAATGTAACCATGCCAAACAAGGGGGGTCATACTTTTCAGTTCACCATTTATGATTCAAAATTAAGTCAGATTTTATAGTTCTTCTTTGTTCTTCCCCTGCTTCAATGTTTTCCAAGGGAAACTTCATAGGAAATAAAGCTGTAAGTTGCTGCTTTGTATGTCTGTATTTCTCTGGGGTTTATTGAGTAAATTACATTGGAGAAGTCAATAGAATTCTCTCTCTACTTCTTTTTAAGCCATCATTTTAAAAGGCAAAATTATGCCTAGAGGACAGTTTGTTAAACACTTTTCCCCCTTTCACTCTTGTTGTTACCTGTCAATCCCTTGCCTCTTGACATTCTCAACTTTCATTTTTGTTTCTTATGCATCAGCTCATAAATGCCATTACCATGCCGCTGAACTCTAACCAGGAGAGACACAGTCAAGTTGAGAAAAAGAGGCATCAGTTTCATCAAATGTGAGAAATCACAACCTGGTTTCCTGCAGAAACACCAGGGTTTTCCTTTACTAATGCTTCCTCTGTTTCTTTGCCCAGCTATATTTCTTGCTCTTGTATGAGCAAGAAAACAGCTTGACAAAAAGGGATCATAGAATCATAGAATGGTTTAGGTTGGAAGGGACCTCAAGGATCATCCAGCTCCAACCCCCCACCATAGGCAGGGACACGTCCCACTAGAGCAGGCTGCTCAAGGCCTCATCCAGCCTGGCCTTAAACACCTCCAGGGAGGAAGCATCCACAACCTCCCTGGGCAACCTGTGCCAGTGTCTTACCACCCTCACTGTAAAGAACTTCCTCCTAACATCCAGTCTAAATCTCCCCTCTTCCAGCTTAAACCCATTCCCCCTCGTCCTGACATTACCAGACCTTGTCAATAGTCCCTCCCCAGCCTTCCTGTAGGCTCCCTTCAGATACTGGAAAGCCACTCTAAGGTCTCCTCGAAGCCTTCTCTTCTCCAGGCTGAAGAGCCCCAACTCTCTCAGCCTGTCCTCATAGCAGAGCTGCTGCAGCCCTCTGATCATCTTCGTGGCTCTCCTCTGGACCTGCTCCAGCAGTTCCATGTCCTTCTTGTGTTGGGGGCTCCAGAACTGCACACAGTACTCCAGGTGGGGTCTGAGGAGAGCAGAGTAAAGGGGGAGAATCACCTCCCTTGCCCTGCTGGCCACACTGCTCTTGATGCAGCCCAGCACAGGGTTGCTGTCTGGGCTGCATGTGCACACTGCAGGCTCATGTTGAGCTTTTCGTCAACCCAGACCCCCAGGTCCTTCTCCTCAGGGCTGCTCTCAGCCATTCATCACCCAGCCTGTATCTGTGCCTGGGATTACAGATGCAGGACCTTACACTTGGCCTTATTAAACATCATGAGGTTGGCCTGGGCCCACCTCTGCAGCCTGTCCAGGTCCCTCTGGATGGCGGATCAATCTGAACCCAAATGAGCAAGCAAACAAACAAAACCCTTGCTCATCATCTCTCCTTTGCTGTAGCTGAAATATCTGACATTTGACATTTGCATTACTTTTTGGGTTGTCTTCTTTCACCCGTTGCTGCATACCGTTAATTACCAATGCCACCCAGATTCACTGCAATGTGTGTCATTCCTAGCCCCAGGTGTTCTGTAGGTGCTAATTGTTAGAAGAAATCCTAGTGAAACATGACAAGGAAAAAAGGAGAAGTTGGGATTCATCCTAATATGTCATGACTTACTAGAAAAACCTCAGGCTCAGATCTAGTTAGTAACTTAAGCTGCAAGTGTTTCTGGTTAACCTACAATGGAAATATTTCTGATAGTCTTTAGGTTAGTTGTTAAGAAGTCCTTCTCCCTGAACTGTTTTGGTTTTGTTTGATTTGGTTGGGTTTGTTTATTTATAGACTCATAGAATTAACCAGGTTGGAAGAGACCTCCAAGATCATCCAGTCCAACCCATCACCCAGCCCCATCCAGCCATCTAGACCATGGCACAAAGTGCCCCATTGTGGCCGCTCTGCAACACCCCATCAAGTCTTTTCTTGAACACCCCCAGGGACGGTGACTCCACCACCTCCCTGGGCAGCCCATTCCAATGCCAATCACTCTCTCTGCCAACAACTTCCTCCTAACATCCAGCCCATACCTCCCCTGGCACAACTTGAGGCCGTGTCCCCTTTTATCTCTGAGAGGAAAAGCTATACTGAACTTTGATGAGAACCTCATAGCATCATCTTTGCAGGCTACCAAGGCTCCCACCTTTGGGACTAAACAGCAGAATCCCTTCTCTTTGCCTGAGCATAATTCAGTGCTAACAGAAGCCAAGGATTAACTATCCATTTCAGAGGCCTCCTTCCTGTCATTAGCCTTCAGATTGTATTGAGAACTCCTCTGTTTAAGCCTGACAAAGATGCAGATCTTTTCCTGTGGCTCCATACTGGCAAGGTAGGGAATTGTTCTTCCAGTCTGCCTGATTGTACAGAATTACTGTAGGTCCCTGGAGCTGTTCAAGGCAGGATTGCACGTGGCAATTGGTGCCATGGTCTAGCCTTGAGCTCTGTGGTAACAGGTTGGACTTGATGATCTATGAGGTCTCTTCCAACCTTGGTGATACTGTGACACTGTGATACTCTGTATTTTGCTCACACTTGTCAATGCAGCTGTCTCATGCTTTCCAGCAAAGGGAGAAAACTTGTAAGTATTTACAGCACTTGAGCTGCTAGTCTCAAGCAAAAGCAAAAATCACTCTTTCTTATCCAAGCATCCACAAAAAATACATCACTGAAGTTAAATGTAAATGTTCAAAGGAAAATGATTCTGTATGAGATAAGCAAGGGAGCTAAAACACAAACTGCTGGAAAGGTCAACCAAAAAAAATTATTTGTTTTCATTATGAAAAAAAATAGTGATCTATGAAAAAA
>WAAF01020438.1:3387-33332 GCA_013400475.1 Tricholaema leucomelas
CAGCCCTATCCAGTCAACTAGACCATGGCACCAAGTGGTTGCCACCACGGTCTGGTTGATTGGCTAGGGCTGGCTGCTAGGTTTTATTGGATGATCTTGGAGGTCTCTTCCAGCCTGGTTGATTCTCTGATTATATATATATATACATGTATGTATGTATGTATGTATGTATTTTTGGCACAGATATAAGAGATATGTATATTTGTAGATATATCATAGAATCATAGAATCATAGAATGGTTTAGGTTGGAAGGGACCTCAAGGATCATCCAGCTCCAACCCCCTGCCACAGGCAGGGACACCTCCCACTAGAGCAGCTCGCCCAAGGCCTCATCCAGCCTGACCTTAACCACCTCCAGGGAGGAAGCATCCACAACCTCCCTGGGCAACCCGTTCCAGTGCCTTACCACCCTCACTGTAAAGAACTTCCTCCTAACATGTATGATATGTGTATATATGTAAGATACGTGTGTGTATATATATATATGTGTGTGTTTTAGTTCTTGTTAACTAGTCTAAATAGTCTTTCTTTTAAAATAAGAAATCTTACTGGTAATAATGTCACTCAGAAGAGAAACCAGAAATCAGTGACCCTCTAAATTCACCAGTGATTCAAGGCCCTATATGGTAAAATAGCTAGAGTGTGGCTGCAGAACAGAAAGCACTGTCATAAAACTGTAACTGCATTTGCCAATTGCAGTTGACTTGCCATTGCAGAGTCTTAAGTAAATAGTATATTTCAGAGAGATAATTAATGGATCTGTAAATCACACTAATTAGGTTTTACGTACGAGACTGATTTGTAAAGCTTTAACAAAGCTAATAAACAGGCTTTGCTCTCCTTATGAAGCAGGTGGGGTTTTTCTGTTTGATTTTAGCAGATACTTATCAGGGAAGGAGTTCCCCTTTATGAGAACCAATTGCTTAGAGCAGTACATGTGACAGATCTTTTTTGACATGTTAATTTATTTCTAATGCTTGTTATATTTGGTTCTTTTTAATTACTGTGCTACTCACACTCAGTTAATGGTGCCATTTTCCCTGCTGACTAATGTGGCTACACTATGGGTTTTTTTTTTTTTGGGGGGGGGGTGTTAAAATATGTTTTGGGTTTTTTTTTTTTTTGCTTAGGGATATTTTGTTCTGAGAAACATATTAAATATGAGTGCACAAGAGAGGAAAGATCTCATGCCATTTTCTGTGGCTTTGAAAGTGGAAAATCTCACAAATACAGAATCCAGAGGTGTGATGGTTTGGGAGTTACCTGCCCCCCCCCTCCTTATGAAATTACCCAGACTAGACTCAGCTGGCTGGAAGTTAAGGAATGAAGCTTTATATTCACAGCTTATCACAATATACAAGCAGATATTGGCAATATTTACAGCTATAGACAGAAATAGACAAGTTAAAAGTAATATAGAAACACAACAGCCCTCCCAGAAACCTGAGTCCCCAGGAGGGGCTCCCAACCACCCTTCCACCTTCTTTCCACCCCTCTACCTTAGCCCAGACTTTGCCTTATGTGTGAGATGAGGTTGGAGGATTGGAAAGGGGGGTTAGGAAACAGTTGGGTTACACTGAGACAGACACACACACACTCTCACTGTCTTATCTATGGCCAGGGTGAAAAGTACAGGCACCCAGAGACACACAGCAACTGTCTTGTCTATGTTTTGTGTTCTTGTTCCTATACATCTCAGCAAGCCTATGAGTGCAACAGGCATCACCAGTGTTTTCTTTTCACAGCCTATAATCTAATTTTCTAATTAAAATATTCCAGTTAGCCTCAAACTAATACAAGAGGGAATACTGCTGGTGTTTATCAAAACTGGAGGAACACAGAAAATTGTAAGGGACTCATAGATGTTAACCGATGAGGAGACTTTTACAGTGGCAAAATAATCTGTCATCCAAGATGAAAGTAAGAAGAGTGTACTCATTTAGGGGCTTAAGAGTAATTATGCAATGCTGAACTCCAGGCCCCCCTGTCTGAAATGCATTCACAGAGGCCTACTATTAAGCTCTGAGCTACTTCATCTTTTGTTGATTTGAGTCAGAATTCCTGGTACTTAGAGACCAATTGCATGGCTTTCCACAGCAAGGGAAGACAGACTGTGGGGCAGATTTTCCCTCTTGTAGTGCACCTTTCAGAAATATTTTCCCTGAAATCAGCATGGAATGGGCTCCTTACCATCAATTTAAGAGGGACATTGAGATGCTTGAATGTGTGCAGAGAAGGGCGACGAGGCTGGTGAGAGGCCTCGAGCACAGCCCTACGAGGAGAGGCTGAGGGAGCTGGGATTGTTTAGCCTGGAGAAGAGGAGGCTCAGGGGAGACCTTATTGCTGTCTACAACTACCTGAGGGGTGGTTGTAGCCAGGAGGAGGTTGCTCTCTTCTCTCAGGCAGCCAGCACCAGAACAAGAGGACACAGCCTCAAGCTGTGCCAGGGGAAATTTAGGCTTGAGGTGAGGAGAAAGTTCTTCACTGAGAGAGTCATTGGACACTGGAATGGGCTGCCCAGGGAGGTGGTGGAGTCGCCGTCCCTGGAGCTGTTCAAGGCAGGATTGGACGTGGCACTTGGTGCCATGGTCTGGCCTTGAGCTCTGTGGTAATGGATTGGACTTGATGATCTATGAGGTCTCTTCCAACCTTGGTGATACTGTGAGACTGTGAACTGCTGAGAGGCTACTCCTTTCCTTTTAAACCTGCAGTATAAATAAGCTGAAAAACATCAGATGCTTTTTATGTCTTCATGGTAGTGCTTTTGTCTAGTTCTCTTCAGGACTTTTGTTTGTTCTTCAAAACCTACTCTAAGCAAAATGATACTGGGTTTTATTGCTTTTGGCAGTGCAATCAAAGTGTTTTCTATCTGTACATCTGGTTATGCTCTGCTCTGTAGTAGAGCATTTTGCAGCAGATATTGTTGATTCCTCTGCAGCGGAAACAGTGGCAGACCGAAGCCTAGCATAGCTCCGCTTCCTTGATCAAAAGCTGGAGGGTTTTGCAGGGTGTTATCATCAGGGCTATGCCGTTTTTCTCACTTGTATATAGAACGTTTTTAACAGCAACGTTGTCACAATTTCTGGTTTTGAATCCTAGACTGGTTTAGAGAAATGCTGATGTGTGTATTAACGATTTTAAGTGGTAAGGATGACTGAGAAATAACTGTGACTGCTTGTTAGGGTAAAGATTTTGAAATGTACTCTGCTCTGGATCTTAGCAGACAGCAGTGTCTTAAACAAATGTGTGGGAAGAAGAAAAGCAATCCGGGAAAAGCAGCTCTTATAGTTAGTAGCATTTTCTCCCCTTTTTCCTTCCATTGAGTCTGTCTCAAAGTGGGTGTTTTAACATACAGCCATTTCTCGTTAACATGTGTGTGTTTATTTTAGCATGATGTTGTTTTTTGTTTCATCTCCCACTCTGACACAGCATGTTTCATCCGCATATGATTTCTACTATATGAGACATTTAAAATGGCTCAGTGAAGAAATGGATTCTTGTCACTTAAACAGTCACTCTCCAGATCTATGGACACTTGGTCATCTTAACAGTGTTTTAAATTATGTGTGCTTGAACATTGACTACAAAAATTGAGAGTGATATAATGTCAAGAATTTAAAGGTACTCTGTTGTACCGGTAATAATTTATGTTGATCATGTTTTAATTTAGTCATTTTTGACATAGTTGTATTTACAAATTAAGCCACTGTTATGGTTCTCCTTTGTTTGCATGATATGATTTTATGTTATATTTTTTTTTTTCCACTCACCAGATGTTTTCAACACTTTGCTTCCCACTACTGTCATCCCCTCCCTTACCACTGCAACAGTCACAACCACTGTAGCCTTAACAACCAGCACAACCACATCGGCAACAGCCATCAGCAGCAGAGGTACAGTATGCTTCTTTGTTATGGCCTGAAAAAAAAAAACCCAAACACATTATAAATAGGAAATTGGAGGTTTGATTTTTAATAAGGGTAGAAATTTCTGAAGCCAGGATTCAAACACTTAAGTGTTTTTACTAGAGTAATCCACAGGATGGTACATGGTTAAGAAAGACTTCATATGACCTTGAATGTTGTCATTGCTCTAGCGGTGTGTATGTGAACTTTGACTGGGTGCTTAAATTATTTGTATACATTTGCATTTAATTTTTTTTAAGGTTACTAAATTAACTTTAATGTAGAATGCAAGCAAGCTATTTTTAAATAAACATGACCTTTTAAGGCAGGTTATTTTTGGGTGCTAATATTTAAAACAAGATAGGTGTCTCAGCATTGGAATTACTGCTGATGCAGTGTTGCTTGATAACAAAGTGGCATTGCATTTCATCACCCTTTTTAGTCTTCTACAATTTAAGATATTTGTAACTTAAGGGTGTCTTTATCTTTCTATAACTAGATAAAATTATCTGAAATATCCTCTCCAGCCCCCATCCTGTTTGGGTTTTGCCTGTTTGAGCTTTTTTAATGTTTCTAGTAATGCTTTTCTTTGTTATAAGCAAAATATAAGGCTTAGTTTTACTGTTCTATTCAGTGGCTGATCAGATAACTGTTCAACATTGAAGATGTGTACATAAGGTTTTGTAGATTATCATCAGCTGGGTACTTAGTAATCTCTCAAAGTGAGTGATGTGACAGCAGGTTCCTGTGTGGTCTGCTGATGGCTGTCATCGGGCAAGGAAAGGGGAGATAATACTTGACACAGAGAAAGTAGTCACATGCTGATGTATAATTATCCCAGGAAAATTAAAACAGAGTTATGAAATCTGTTTTTTTCTTTCTGGAAGCATTGTGATAAGTAGTAACCTGCCAAATTTGCAGGAATAAGCTGAGCTAAATGCAAGTCCATTGCATATAAAATGTGCAATAATGTCAGATCACCCATCTTCTTCCTCTGTAGGGCATTGCTATTTTAATATCATGACCTTCACCTAACCAACTGACATCATCCCTGAAATTACATTGTTAAACTTTAAGACTACTTATGAAAAAAAAATAGATTTAGTGCAAAACAGTGTTGTAGTAGTCCTTTCCCTTCAGAAAACAAACAAAGAAGATAGATTGTGGAAACAGACCAGAGCTTAATGTGCCATGCTGGTGCTTACTGTCCTTAATGAGTAGTGTTCTTCTCCTTGTTATGACTAAACTGTGTTGTGATGATGTATTTATTGTGTTGATGTTGTTAAGGCATTGTCTACCTCCTAAGTTTTGTTTAGGACCTCATTTTCCTTTACTCTGATGTGTTCATTTCCACTTTTTGTGTACCTGGCATCAAGAGAGAGATCTGGAACAGCAGAGCCCTCCTCTGAGCCTCAGCTCTAACACATGTGAGAAGGCATGGTATTTGATGCTACAGTAACAAAGATATACTGGTTTAATAGAAAGTGAAAGAAGAATATGTGGGTGAAAATCATAAATCACTGTGGTGGTCTGGGAGTTACCTGCTCCCCCACTCTTACAAAATCAGCCAGACTAGACTCAAATGGCTGGAAGTTAAGGAATGAAGCTTTATGCTCACAGCTTAGCACAATAGACAAGCAGGTATTTATGATATTTACAGCTATAGACAGAAATATACAAGTTAAAAGTAATACAGAATCACAACAGCCCTCCCAGAAATCAGAGTCCCCAAGAAAGGCTCACAACCACCCTTCCACCTTCTTTCCACCCCACCACCTTATCCCAGAGTTTACTTACGTGCAAGGTGAGTTTGGAGGATCGGCAAAGGGGGTTAGAAACTAGAATCTTTAGTTACACAGAAGCAGCCCAGGGAGAAAAGCAGAGACATCAACTGTGACAGAGACACACACACTCTGTCTCTCCCTCTCTGTCTTATCTGTGTTTTGTGTTCTTGTTTTTATACATCTCAGCAAGCCTGTAAGTGAAGTAGATATCACCACTGTTTCCTTTTTGCAGTGTATAATCTATTTTTTCTCATTAAAGTATTCCAATTAGCCTCAAACTAGCACAATCACTAAAACGTGAGCACTCAATTTTCCCAGAAAAATAAGTGAATGTATTAAAACAACTTAGAAGATGAGACCACTGCAACTGAAGGAACTGATAGATACAGTCTCTTGGGCAGATAATGTAAGAAACAAAGGAGTGTAGGAAGGCTGCTTCTTAAAAAAGCTTATGTTGAAAGGAAAATGACAATCTAACCCAAGGAAGAAGACAAATAGGACACATGTGTGACTGGTAGGATGAGGGAGGTTATTCTTCCCCTGTGGTCAGGCGATACTGTGTCCGTTTCTGGGCTCCTTAGTTCAAGAGAGATGTTGAGGTACTGGAAGTGTCCAGAGAANGGTTGATTCTATGTAATAGGTTAATGAAGTTGTCTACCTGACACTTAATGAAACCAAAACCCACAGAAATATGAAAACTAACCTGAGGAAGAAGAAAAATAGGACACATGTATTAGGTTAACTAAGTTGTCTACCTAACAGTTTGAGAAATCAAGCCCCACAACAATGTGAAAATAAGGTAAGCGTAAATCATAGCACGTCTCAATCTGGAAGAAAAAGGAAACCAGGGATAAAATCTGATGGAACCAAATACAAAAGTAATTGCAACTGGCAAGGTGTGAGAAATTTAACGAAACAAAAGTTTAGAAGTACATTTGATGAAAGAAGACAAAAATAAAGAATGGAATGATGCAATTCATGAATTATTAGAGTGAAATAAGTGGTATTTTAGCCAGCAGTGTATAACAGCTGGAGTGCTGTTTCTAATAGTGGTGTCACCCTGAAAGATGACCAGAAATAGAGACAGATCAAAGACCATGAACAGGAAGATAAAGAGAAGCAGGGCAAGAAAGCCAAAGGCACCAGTTTGGTTGGGTTTGCTTCCAAAAAAAAAGTAGAGTCATGACGATTCTGAAGTTATTTTTCAAGTTCAATGGGGAAAACAAATCCACTAAATCCCTGGAAAAGGCATTTAGTGGGGGAACTTTCTAAATTCATGGGAGGCAGTGATGTGGTGTAGCTGTTGAAGTACTACAACTTTCTTCATCCTTGATTTCTTTAAAAACGCTTGATTCCTGTCTCAGAAGGTATGTTGGAAATTAATAATCATTATGAATACTAATTTCAATGTGAAGATTAGTTTTTATGATTAATATTCAAAAATCAGGAAAATTCCCTAAGATTCTTTGGATTTTGGGTCGACAGGAAGCAATTGCACAGAATTAAACAGTTTAAACAATCACAGCTTGGAAAATAGGAACACGAAAACAGGAGAATTCTAACTATGCTTATGGGGTCTTGGCATTCACTCCAGCAAGTGTACTCACAATGCTTTTGGTCTCTGAATAAGTCTCCTGACACTTTCAAACTCATTATAATGATCCCAGGGTGTTGAGTTGGCCTCACTTAGGCTGCATGGGAGCGGGAAAGACATGAACTCATACCAATATGGTGCATAGGTGGTCAATCCGTTTATTGAAGCTAAGTGTGGTGCTTATATCATGGCTTTGGTACAGGGGTGTGTACTTCTGATAGGCTTACATAGCAGAGTATGGGCTGTGCACATGAATAGAGGCAGACCTGACCAACTACCCTCCCTAATCCCCCTTTGCACAGCTAGCCACAACATCTTCCCGTTCCCAGGGCTGACCAGCCTGCCCTCCTCACACAGCTCAGCTACAGAGAGCAGCTTCTCTGCTAGCCTCCCAAGGCCACTTTTCTGCAGCTCTGCCTCCTTATCAGGATGACCTAAGTCTGTTCAGTTACTCAGCCCTGCTCAAACCCCAGCACCAGGGTAAAATACCAAATATTCCAGGCAGAAGAAGGAGTTGCTGCTAAGCCTCTAGTGTTAGCTGTAACACATGGCCACCTTTAACGAGCCACAAATGAAGAGAGGCAGGAAGGCTCCATGCTGAATGCAGGAAGGCAGGATGCAGAAAGGCTGATGCAGAAAGTCAGGGTTTCTAAATCATCCTCCTTTAAATACTGCAGTTTGAAAGTCAAACTGGCCAGTAGGCACTAGCACCATTGTTCTGGCTAATGAATTCAAAGCTTCATGCCTCCTTTGACCACGCAGGCATGTTGAGGGCAACACAAGACACCTGATACGTGGTGCTAAGCCTCCTAGCCCTCAAGGCTTTGCTGGAGCCAAACCCTTATTGTTTGCTCATCTGACTTCACTCCTGGACTCCGGCACAACAGGAGGAGGAGGGCAAGGGTTAAACTGGCCTGGCAGAATTTATGCCCTACCAGCACTAAAAGAAGATACTCTCCTTAGGTCTCTTCCTCTCCATTCTTTGACCCATAAACCAGTAATGTTCACAAACTTACAAAGGCTGTTGTAAAGGCAGCCAGCTGGAAGTAAAGGAATGAAGCTTTATATCCACAGCTTAGCACAATGGACAAGCAGATATTTACAATATATCACAAATATATACAGCTGTATACTGAAATATACAAGTTAAAGGTAATACAAAACCACAACAGCCCTCCCAGAAATCAGAGTCCCCAGGAGGGTCTCTCAACAACCCTTCCACCTTCTTTCCACCCTTCTACCTTATCCCAGACTTTGCCTTACATGCAAGGTGACTTTGGAGGATCAGCAAGGGGGGTTAGAAGCAGAATTAGTTGGTTTACACCACAAAAGCCCAGGGAGAAAAGCACAGACACTGACTCTGACAGAGACTTTCACACACTCCCTTATCTATGTTTGTGTTCTTGGTTTTATGCATCTCAGCAAACTTGTGAGTGAAGCAGATATCACCATTGTTTTCTTTTCACAGCCTATAATCTGTTTTTTCTTGTTAAAATATTCCAATTAGCCTCAAACTAGCACAGTTGATACTTGTAACTCACCTCAGGTAAATTGTACAAGACATTCCTCTATTCTGTGTGACTTTTAAGTAGTTCACTTTGAGAACACACTACTCCACGTCCAGGCACTGAAGATATCATTACAGGAATATGATACGGTATATAAAGAGCCCAAATACTCTGTAAGTCTGAGGCGTTTTACATTGTAATTAGTCTACCTTGTCATTGCCAAAAGCCTGAATTAATGGGGGAAAAAAAACCTGTCTGAAACCCATCATCACTTAATTCTGGAACTGTGAGACCCATCTCAGTCTTAATTTGCATGGCATTTAGTAAACAACATGAAAAAGAACTACTGATCCAGTTGGATGACAGAATGATAATTCAGATAATTCATAAACATCCTGTTTAGGCAGACTTTTCACTTTCTCACTTTTCACTTCGCTTTTTGGGTTCAGTCCTTCAGGAATTAATTATTCCTTTACTGGTACATTACCTACCAGCTCATAGACTTTAAACACAATTTGATGCCAGTGAGGAGTATTGCCTATTATATATTTATCAATGCTATCTTAGAACCTAATAACTGTAATGAGAAATGTATGACAAAATGAGAATAAATTGTATGTGAAGAGACAGTTCTGGAGGACTATGGAAAGAATAATTATACACTGTATGAGTACTTTCCTTTCCATTAGGTTTATGTAATATCATTTGTGAATGTTGTTCATGGACACTCATTGCTGTCTATGACTACCTGAAGGGAGGTTGTAGCCAGGTAGGGGTTGGTCTCTTCTCCCAGGCAAACAACAATAGAACAAGGGGACACAGTCTCAGGTTGTGCCGGAGGAGGTCTAGACTGGATGTTAGGAAGAAGTTCTTCCCAGAGAGAGTGATTGGTATTGGAATGGGCTGCCCAGGGAGGTGTCTGGGTTGCTGACCCTGGAGGTGTTCAAGAGAGGACTGGATGAGGCACTTGGTGCCATGGCCTGCATCAGGAATGGTGTGGTCAGCAGGAGCAGGGAGGTCATTCTGCCCCTGTACTCTGCACTGGTTAGACCACACCTTGAGTACTGTGTTCAGTTCTGGGCCCCCCAGTTTAGAAGGGACATTGAGATGCTTGAGCGTGTCCAGAGAAGGGCGACGAGGCTGGNGGGAGGTGGTGGAGTCGCCGTCCCTGGAGCTGTTCAAGGCAGGATTGGACGTGGCACTTGGTGCCATGGTCTAGCCTTGAGCTCTGTGGTAAAGACTTGATGATCTGTGAGGTCTCTTCCAACCTTGGTGATACTGTGAGACTGTGATACTGTGACTGGACAGGGCTGGATGCTAGGTTGGATTGGATGATCTTGGAGGTCTCTTCCAAGCTGGTTGATTCTATGATTCTGTGACCCATGATACTGTTCCATTTTGTGAGAGAAGAGACACAAAAGGATTGTGGATTTGTCTCCAGCAGAGAAATTCTTTGCTAGCGGAAAGTTAATTTAGATGGTTCTGTGCCAATCCCTCAGAGTCATGTAGGTGGAGAGGGAATGTGATTAACAGTCTGGAAGAAGCCACCTCGAGTGAAAATAGCTCTGTGTTTCTGCACTTACAGAGAAGAAAAGCTTGTGCACACAAATGTACATAAAACACACCCACAGTCTGGCATTATGCTTGTCACAAATACTCAGATTTCTTTTTCTTTCTGTCAAGAAGAAAAAAAATTGAAGATGTTTGTACTTCTATTATTGAAGACAGAAATCTCACCACCACCCCCTGAACAGGTACAGAATTAACATTACAAGAACATCCCAAACTTAAAAGATAGATCCATTCTGTTCAATTGCACGGATCAGAGTGATTCAGTCTCAGCTGACTCAGTTGTGTAATGACTATGCCAGAATGTTCAAAGCTTTATATAGCAGTGCCTAAAAGCATCTCCAAAAGTCATTGCATCTAGCAGAGACGTGATGCTGCTCCAAGGCAGCTGTACTGTGAAGTTCAAGTGTCTAATAGTCAGAATGACCACAAAGACAATAAATGTACACATTTATATATTAATAAAGTCCTTGTTTTATTATATCCACTTTTGCTTTTATTGTATTTGGCTCTGATATGAAAGAAAGATTTCTTAAAGGAGATCTGTGGAGTTAAGTTTAGAACAAGCATTTACAGTGGGTTAAGGAAAGATTTAAGGATGTGATCATTTTGAAAATGTTTGGGAGTTACACACACCCCCTGCCCACTCTTATGAAATCACCCAGACTAGACTCAGCTGGCTGGAAATTAAGGAATGAAGCTTTATATTCACAGCTTAACACAATATACAAGCAGAGAGTTACAATATTCACAGCTATATGCAGAAATATATAAGTTAAAACCTCATTTTCCTTTACTCTGATGTGTTCATTTCCACCTTTTGTGTACCTGGCATCAAGAGAAAGATCTGGAAGAGCAGAGCCCTCCTCTGAGCCTCATCTCTACCACATATAACAATGCATGGTATTTCATGCTACAGTAACAAAGATACACTGTTTTAAGAGAAGGTAAAAGAAGAATATGTAGGTGAAAATGATAAATCACTGTGATAGTTTGGGAGTTCCCTGTCCCCCCACTCTTATGAAATCAGCCAGACTAGACTCAGCCGGCTGGAAGTTAAAGGAATGAAGCTTTATATTCACAGCTTAGCACAGTATACAAGCAGATAGTTACAATATATACAGCTATAGACAGAAATAGACAAGTTAAAAGTAATACAGAAACACAACAGCCCTCCCAGAAATCAGAGTTCTCAGGAGGGGCTCCCAACCACACCTTCTTTCCACCCCTCTACCTTATCCCAGAGTTTGCATTATGTGCAAGGTGAGGTTGGAGGATCAGCCAGGGGCAGTTAGAAAGCAGAAGAATTAGTTACACAGCAAAAGTTCAGGAAGAAAAGCGCAGGCACCAACTGTGTCAGACACACACACACAAACAGACCCTGTCTCCTACTGTCTTATCTATGTTTTATGTTCCTGTTCTTATACATCTCAGCAAGCCTATGAGTGAAGCAGACATCACATTGTGTTTTTTTCACAGCCTGTAATCTAATTTTTCTGATTAAAATGTTCCAGTTAGCCTCAAGCTAGCACAGAAAACTATTGTGATTTTAAGTGAGGATATTTCTATTTAATCACATAAATATCAACCATCTTAGTTAAATACTGCATTAGAGGTTTTTTTTTTCTCTCCAATTTTTACCTTGAAACCTGTATTAAGGAAAAAAAAAAAAGGCTAGTCCATTTACCTGTAGAGAGTTTAAAGGCAGAAACTACTTGGTCAGTACTTGCAGTCCTCAGGGGTTTTGTATAAAAAAAAAAAAAAGAAAGTATAGAGAAGGGAGGTTATTCTTCCCTTGTACCCAGCACTGGTCAGGCCACAGCTTCAGTGCTGTGTCCAGTTCTGGGCTCCTCAATTCAAGAGGGATGTTGAAGTACTGCAATGTGTCCAGAGAAGGACAACAAAGCTGGTGAGGGGCCCAGAGAACAGCCCTTTGAGGAGAGGCTAAGGGAGCTGGGGGTGTTTGGCCCAGAAAAGAGGAGGCTCAGGGGTGACCTCATTGCTGTTTACAACTACCTGAAGGGAGGCTGTAGCCAGGTAAGGGTTGGTCTCTTCTGCCAGGCAACCAGCAACAGAACAAAGGGATACAGTCTCAAGTTGTGCAGGGGGGGTTATAGGCTGGATGTTAGGAGGAAGTTGTTGGCAGAGAGAGTGACAGGCATTGGAATGGTCTGCCCAGGGAGGTGGTGGAGTCACCATCCCTGGAGGTGTTCAAGCAAAGAACACCTGGGGAGCTGGGGCTGCTGGCTGAACTCNAAAATGGCAATGTATAAACTATTTTGCTTCTCTTGGCTTTTGAGCACTGGTTCTGGCCCTGTTCCTTTGCTGCTCTGACTCCTCCATACTGAATACTAACCATGACTGACCAGACAGCACATGAGATCTTGCTGATTTTCTGTCTAGGGGAGAGAAGAAGGTGGCATTGGCCCCTTCTGGGCTTTCTTTCCCCAGGAGGAAGGACTGAATTTCTGTATTATTTCCAAATTGTGTATAATGCTAAATTCATATAAATATACTTCGTATATGTGCTTGTAAGTTTAGCTTGCTGTAAAATATAGCTTTATAGAATCATAGAAGCATAGAATCATAGGATGAACCAGGTTGGAGGAGACCTCCAAGATCATCCAGTCCAACCTAGCACCCAGCCCTGTCCAGTCAACCAGACCATGGCACTAAGTGCCTCATCCAGGCTTTTCTCCAACACCTCCAGGGATGGTGACTCCACCACCTCCCTGGGCAGCCCATTCCAATGCCAATCACTCTCTCTGGCAACAACTTCCTCCTCACATCCAGCCTAGACCTCCCCTGGCACAACTTGAGACTGTATCTCCTTGTTCTGTTGCTTTATCTTATTCTGTTGCTTTATCTTATTTACCTTCTACTTTATCTTACTTCCCAGCCATCTGATCTGGTCTGATAAATTTTAACTTGGAGAGGGAAGTTCCAAACCCACCACAAAGTTTTTTAAAATAATAAATATTAGGCAATCTTGTTCATCTCTATTCTCCTGTGATACTTGAAGGATTCATAAGAACTATGCCATGCACAGGGGAATCCAAAATGCTTTTGCTCAACATAAGTGAGGAAGCTGAATTGCTCTTAGTTCTGTCTCCTAGTAGATTCCTCAGTGTGTCTTCTGGTACCGTATGTACAGCTCATTAGGTTTCACTTGCTGTGTAAGTTGCATGACTTCTACTAGATTTTCTGGAATAGAAAAACAATAGGATTAAAATTGATTAAAAATAAAGCTTTATACTATTCACAGGATCACAGGATATTAGGAGAGGTTGGAAGGGACCCAAGGGGATCATCGAGTTCAACCTCCCTGCCACAGCAGGACCACATAAGCTAGCACAGAACACAGAAACACATCCAGACAGGCCTTGAAAGTCTCCAGAGAAGGAGATTCCACAACCTCTCTGGGGAGCCTGTTCCAGTGCTCTGTGACCTTTACCGTCAAGAAGTTCCTCCTTGTGTTAGGGCAGAACCTCTTGTGCTGCAACTTACACCCATTGCTCCTTGTCTTTGTTGATGCTTAGGTCTATTTTGCTATAGAATCATAGAATCATAGAATGGTTTAGGTTGGNTCTTTGGATATGTACCTACACCATCCTCTTATGTCTGTATTTTCTCTGGCTCTTCATGTACTCAACAGCACTTGGAGCTTCAAAAGTACTGCAACTGTATTTTCAAAAGGCTTAGTGGCCCACAGTGGTCTTTTTAGGGTGAACGCTGTATTTATTCCTTTCCCTAAGCAACATTTAATTAGGGTTTCATCCCACTAGTCAGGCTTGGTGGTGCAATTAATGCTGCAAATTCTCAAAGCTCACAAAATTAAGATCAACAGAGGAGACTGGAGCATCTGTTCTAACTCAAACAATTCTCTGTTTTCCAGGTCTGATAGATACACAGCCAGGAAAAGCCTTCCTATAGTATCATGAAAGTGGCTTTCAAGAACATTAAAGCAGTTGATCATGTACACAGACTTAATAGGTGAAAAAAAAATTAGGAGACCTCAGATGTTCCTCTTATGCTTTACTCTCATAGTATAAGGCATCCTATAGTAGCCAACAGGACCACAAAACAAACACAAACAAATAAAACCAACCAACCAACTGAAAAACTAACAAACCTCAAATCCTGAACTCAAGCACTTTGTTCTTTACCAGTTAGATTCCTGCAGATGTCCAAGTATCAGAACCGACAGACAATATACACTCACATGTGGTGATCACAGACAAGCTAGCTCCAAGCAAAAGGCTGCACAGCATAGTATGAAAACACTTTTTTCTGTGATTTCCTTTTCTTTTTTTTCTTTTCTTTTTTTCTTTTCTTTAATTTTCTTTTCGTCTCTTCTTGTCTCTTTTCTCTTTTCTTCTTTTTTTCCTTTCTCCTTTCTCCTTTTCCTCCTTTTCTTTCTCCTTTTCCCCCTTTCCTTTCCTTTTCTTTCCTTTCCTTTTCTTTCCTTTTCTTTTCTTTCCTTTTCCTTCCTTTTCTTTTCTTTCCTTTCCTTTCCTTTCCTTTTCTCTCCTCTCCCCTCCCCCCCTCTCCCCTCCCCTCCCCTCCTCTCCTCTCCTCTTCCATTTCCTTTTTATTTTTTGTTTTACATAAATGCTAAGAAATTTTAATATGGTTGTATCCACAGAAGATATCTTCCTGTAAGCCAGAGGAAACAGAACAGGGTAGCATCAGATTACAGTTATGACAGGAAGTACTTTTTCATGCAGTGTGAATCTAAATGTAAAATTGCATTATCACTACATACTAAAAAAACTTAAGGATTATCCAGTTCCAACCCCCTGCCAGAGGCAGGGACACCTCCCACTAGAACAGGTCACTCAAGGCCTCATCCAACCTGGCCTTGAACACCTCCAGGGAGGGAGCAGCCACAGCCTCCCTGGGCAACCTGTGCCAGTGTCTCACCACCCTCACTGCAAAGAACCTTTTCCTAACATCTACTTTCAATCTCCCCTCTGCCAGTTTCCCCCTTCTCCTGTCATTACAAGACCTTGTCAATAGTCCCTCCCCAGCCTTCCTGTAGGCACCCTTCAGTTACTGGAAGGCCACTCTAAGGTCTCCTCAAAGGCTTCTCCTCTCCATGCTGCAGAACTCCAACTCTTATAGCCTGTCCTCATAGCAGAGCTGCTCCAGTCCTCTGATCATTTTCGTGGCCCTGCTCTGGACTTGATGTTTATATTATGAGAAGACCAACATCAAACCCAAGGGTTCTTGTGTGGAGTTCCCAACTACCAAATATTTTTAAAGGTTTCTTTATAGTTGTAATATCAATCCAAGAATAATTCTCAAGACAACATGGACAGCCCTAAAGCAGGCTGGACAGAGACAAAAAATTCTGGCAGTGTTTTGCACATTGTGCTAGGTACTTCCATTGTTATGAAATGTCCTTGAACTTCTCAATTCCTATCTTTTTTACACAGACTAAACCAAAGAAAGATGCAATTTAGAAAACTGCAATTGCCTCTGCTTTACAGCTGTTATGATGTAAGATGAAGACTGTCGTCATTATTATGTGTTATTTGGTCATATTATTCATGAAATGAGCTGTTGCATTCTGGAACAAATATAGATTTCATACTGTGAGTAGTTTGCCATGGAAATGAAGATCATAAATGAGAGACAGATTACAGGACAGGCATGCTAAATATATGAAAAGAAAGGCAATATCATCATACCATATATTAGAGTCATCTTTTATGTCTGGAACAAATATTTCTAGTGCTAACAAATCCATCCAGCTGTCAGCTTGCAGTAATGAAGTATGCAACTTTAAAAGTACACAATGATTTTCAGCCTTGATGGATTATCACTTAACCCAAAATGCAGTGCTGTACAGATAAGTATCACAATTGGTTGATGGTCTGATAAAGATTCCATTATATAGCTGAGCTCCAGAGAGGCTTCGGCAGTGTGTCAGGAATTCAAACATTCCTAACCTGAGCTCTGATCACACTGGGCCTTTTTTTTTCAGCTGCATATAAATTATGCAGCCTAACAGTCTCCACTGCAAGACAGCAGTATGAGAGATTTTCCAAATTAAGAGTCTCTTCTGCTGGAGGCATGTTCACTGCCTGCAATGAAAGCCCTTTGATCTGAATTCATCCCGACACTTTCCCTTAGGTGACACAGATTATAAGGTCTTGGCGCGCCTTCCTTCTGCACAGCCTCCACATATAACAGGCAAGGAAACACAGACCTTTCCAAAAAAATACATGGGAAGTACTGAACTCATCACTACCACCACCTCTATGTAAAGCAGACCATAAAAATCAATGGGTACTGAAGGACCTGTTTAACCACACTGACCGTTTTCATCTGACCTCTAGTTGGATGGTGACCTCAGTCATAACATTTCCTGCTTTTTATTAATGCGTAGCCATTTTCAACCTTCAGATGTAAACATGACTTGAGATCTCTATTACTAACTTCTGCTGTGGAGGAATAATTAATTCATGTGAGGTCACCATTTTCCAAAATTAATTAATTAATTCTGATATTCAAAACTCTCACCACCCCTGACCACTACTTTTAATAATAATCGTAGAATCGTAGAGTCAGCCAGGTTGGAAGAGGCCTCCAAGATCATCCAGTCCAACCTAGCACCCAGCCCTATCCAGCCAACTAGACCAATCATTTCTTTGCATGGTCATGGAAACATTATACAGATAATAACTAGATCTAGAAAGAACCAGCAAAAATACAAACATTAATTGAACTCAGTTGAATTGGAAGAAAAGATTCCTGCAGTCAAATACCACTTGCGCACTAGATGGACTCAAGGAGTCCTTTCTGCTTATGGCAGAAGGCAATGGTGAATTATAGGAGGCTCTAAGTATTTACTCACAAAATACTATTTCCTGAGTCACAGGGCAAGATACAACTTCAGACAGTATCCAAACTCTTTCAGGGAATTCTGTTACTGTCAGCTGCTGAGGCTTCTGATTCTTCCCAGGCTTCTGGGAAAAGGGAGTAGACTGTGTCTGACCTGGTCCTCTGGATGATCTGTGTGTCCCAGACTTCCTGTCTTGGCAGGAGACTTCTAGGTGTAGGCAGGATGCCTTGTGATGTGCAATCTCAGCACAATTTCACCCTGGCTATGCAGGCCGATCACGTGGAAGCATTTAGAGCCTGTTCCTGATAAACTCATGGCAGGCAGTTTCCAGGCAATTCAGTAGAGCTAGCTTACAGCTTTAGCATAATGCTGCAGAAGGCAATAGCAGAATCACTGCCATAAACAGAGAGCAAGGCAAGCAGCAGGCAACAGGCACAAATATAATGGCAGAGCACACATTGTGTTTACCTGCATTTTTATCATTGTAGCCCAAGACTAATCGCCCTTTGGACACAGAATAGCCAATCAGAATGACAGTTAGCCAAGCTTTACCATATTAGGTAAAGTCATAGGCTTGCTTTACCCAAATTTGGGAAAAAAAGCATAGGCCTTGCACAAGGCAGACATAAGCTGAGCATGTGTGTTTACCACGGGATGCAAACAAATCTGGGCAGGCCAGAGTCCTTAGACTCAGTGGCTCCAGGTTCTTCATCCTTTTTCCCGTGGTTGCTTCTCCCCAAAACAGAAGGAGGGAAAGCAGAAGAACAGGCCTGGGCAAGCCAGAACATTTATAAGCCTATTTTGTCCTATCAAGTTTACCATGACAACTTCATACTACGGTCATGCTTAATGATAAACAAATGAATAAATTATTGTTCATACCTGCTACTTTGAAAGCCAGAATGATTTCAAGGGACTTTACAGTTCTGTAAGCAGTTTGGCTTGCAAATTGGTTAAATGAGTTTATCTCATGTAGGTGACAGATAGTTTTGAAGTGTAGATGAATCTGGATTTTCCAGTCCTAAGAGTGACAGACTATTTTTAGTGTATTATCAGCACTGTCTGCAGAGCCCTATAAGCTTGAGAATGACCTATAATTATGTGAATAATTTCCTTTGTGAGAGAACAGACTCTAATACCCTTTATTCTGTGTGGTGACTGTTGTGGAAATTAGTAAGCTGTTATGAATATTAAATTTTATTATTAATATTCAAAATTTCAGGGAAAATTCCCTCAGATTCTTTGGATTTTTGATCGACAGGAAGTAGTTGCACAGAGTTAAACAGTTTAAAACAATCAGAACTTGGAAAATAGGAATGTGAAAACAGGAAAAATTCTAACTATGCTTATCAAGCCTTAGCGTTAACTCCAGCAGATGTACTCACGGTGCTTTGGTCCCTGAGTAAGCTTCCTGTACAAAGATGCTTCCAAAACTCATGGTAATGATCCTGAAGTAAAATACAAAATATTCCAGGCAGAAGGAAGGAGAGAAGAATTGAGATGCTGCTGTTGAGCTAGGCAAGCTGCATGCACATGGCCGCTGTGACTCTCAGTTAACGAGCCATGAATGGGGTGATGCTCCCGGTGGAGAGTCAGTGCAGAAAGGCAGAAAGGGAAAGGGAAATAGGGCAGAAGGGCAGAAAGGCGATTTCTAAATCATCCCCCATAAAATACATCCTTTTAAAAATGAAACTGGCCAATAGGCACTAACATCATTGTTCTGGACAATGAATTCAAAGTTTTGTGCCTTGTGTGACCATGCAGGCACATCGAGGGGCAGCACAAGACACCTGGCATGTGGTGCTAAGCCCTTAGCCCTCAAGGCTTTGCTGGGAACAAACCCTTATTGTTTGCTCATCTACCTCCACTCCTATACCCGCAACAGAAGGAGGAGAACAAGGGTTAAACTGCCCTGGCAGGATTTATGCCCTACCAGGACAATAACTTACATATACATAAGCTCATTAATTTTCAGTGGAACTGTGTGTAATTTAGTATGTTATTCGTAGATAAAGTCTGTGATTTGCCAAGTCCACAGAGACCTACTGGGTAAGTTAGCCTAAATTCTTCTGTAGAGTCCTCTCTTATAGCTCTATAGTGAGAAACAGAAACCTTCATTTTATTAAACAACATCCACCAGAACATATGTAGACTTAATTTAGGCCCTAAGGAAATGGAGAATCCATAATTTCCCTTGGTGTTTCTCTTGACATTTATCTATCCTCACTTACAAACTTGAGCTTTGCTTCTCAGTTACATTTCTCTGCTTTGTGTTAGACCTTTCTCCAGTAAAAACACTTTTCATTTCGTGTGTGTTTTCTTCTCAAAAGTGAGTGGTTATTTTAAAGAAGACTTTGTAAATATGCTTCAAAATTCATTGTTGGGCTTTGTTTAAAAGAATTGAATCTTATTAAGACTTGTGGCTGACCTGGTTTGTTTAAAGGTGTTGTCAGGCATATCTTCAATAGTGAATTTTAAGGGAGATACAATATATTCTTATAATAAGCAGAAAGCTTAGGCACATTCTCCCTTTTGCATAAGTTTCACTGTTGATATATTTTATATCAAATAACAAGGCTAACATAGCTTTATTTTACTTACAGAGTAAAATTAGGTTACTAAAGATAGTATTGGCAAAAAAAAAAACCCAACAAGGTTTTTTTATCCCCCCTAATGTTTTTCTTAATGCATATTTCAGCAAGTTCTGTGCTGTCTGGGTGCTGGTGATGCACTTCTCTGTTAATAGCAGAAATGTACAACTAAGTATTGTTATGGTTAACAGCAAGAACAACTAAAACAACTCTCCCAGTGCCATGTGGGATGTTGTTATGAAAAGGAAATTAATTAATGTGAGATGATAATTTTTCCAAAATTAACGTTGTTTATTAATTTAGATATTCAGAACTCTTGCCCACTGATTTTAATAATATTCAGGTTCTTGCACGATCATAGAAATATTTTACAGATAATATCTAGATCCAGTCATAACCAGCAAAATATATAAACATTAATTGAACTGGAAGAGAAGATTGCTGCGGTCAAGTGCCGCTTGCGGTCAATATACTGCTTGCCCACTACCTGGGCTCAAGGAGCTCTTTCTGCTTATGGCAGAGGCAATGGAGAATTACAAAGAAGCTTTTAAGTATTTACTCACGAAATTACTATTATTACTACTTGACTTGTGGGACTAGCCACAGTCCCAGACAGTGCCCTAACACTTTCAGGGAACTCTGTCTTGTCAGCTGCTGAGACTTGATTCTTCCCAGGCTTCTGTGGAAAGGAGGCAGACAATCTCTGACCTTGTCTCCTGGCTCCTCTGGACCATCTGTGTATCATCAGGACTTCTAGTCTTAGCAGCAGACTTTCAGGTGCAGGCAGGATGTCCTGTGATGTGCAGTCTCAGCACGATGTCATGTTGGTTATGCAGGCCAATCATGTGGAAGCATTTAGAGCTTGTTCCTGGTAAACTGGTGACAGTGGAGTTTCCAGGCAATCAATAAGGCAGTGTGCAATGACAGCAGATAACAGCAGGCGTGAGTAGAATGGCACAGAACAGCATAGCATGTTGTTTACCTGAGTATCTCTTTTAGCAATGTGGGCCAAGGTTAATTGCCCTTTGGACACAGAATAGCCAATCAGAATGGCAGTTAGCCAAACCTTATCATATTAGGCAAAGCCATAGGCTTGCTTTACCCAAATATGGGAAAAGCATAGGCCTTGCACAAGGCAGGCACAAGCTAAGTGTGTGTGTACCTTGTTTACCACAGGATGCAAACAAATCTGGGTAAGCCAGAGTCCTTAGAGTCAGTGGCTCCAGATTCTTTGTCCTCTTTCCCATGGTTGCCTCTCCCCAGAACAGGAGGGAGAGCAGAAAAACAGGTCTGGGCAAGTCAGGACACGGATAAGTTTATTTTGTCCTATCAGGCCGACCATGACAACTTCATATTCCAGTCACACTTAATGTTTACCACAGGACCCTGGGCAGGCCAGAGTCCTTAGGCTTAGTGGCTCCAGGTTCTTTTGTCTTCTTTCCCACAGTTGCTTCTCTCGTGGAGCATAAAAACATGCCTGGGCAAGCCAGGACATGCATTAAGCCTATTTTTGCCCTATCAGGCCTACCTAAACAGATGTTAAAAAAAAAAAAAAAAAGACTGAAGCAGTGACAAGGTATAAAAATGAGGAGAGGAAGGAAAAAGAGACAAAAATACTTACATTTAAAATTTACTGCTAATACAAAATGCAGGTCTTTCTCACTAACCAGTGAACTATAGTCATCAGCTATGCCTTTGGAGATGAAAAGATTACTCTCTTGGTTTCTCTGGCACTCCACTTGAAACACAGTTAATAATTTCCAGTGTCAGCCTCATGAAATACAGAATTGATTCTAATTAAATTAAGTTTTTTGGATGAAGGATGACCTTGCTAAAACTAAAAGCTACAGCATAACACAGAACAATAAAATGAAAGCAGAATCTACAAAGAGTGGTTTTGGAGATGCTTTAACCTGACCTATTCATTTTTGCCTGTGAGATTATTCAAACACTAAACACAAAAAAGGGTATTCTTCAGGTAATACTTTAGCATTTGTCAGAGGATTGAAATCAATTGCCTATCAATCCTATTATTGTGCATTAGAGATTTGAGGTATCTGTTCTCTGTTGACTAAGGAGTATATGCCATGGAGAAAACAAGGTGTAGTACTTGAAGAGGCTGTCTTCTGTACGTGCTTCATAGAATCCTAAAATGGTTTAGGTCGGAAGGGACCTCAAGGATCATCCAGTTCCAGCCCCATGCCATAGGCAGGGACACCTCCCACTAGAATGGTTCGATCAAGACCTCGTCCAACCTGACCTTGAACACCTCCAGGGAGAGAGCAGCCACAGCCTCCCTGGGCAACCTGTGCCAGTGTCTCACCACCCTCACTCCAAAGAACCCTTTCCTAACATCTAGTTTGAATCTCCCCTCTGTCAGTTGAAACCCATTACCCCTTGTCCTGTCATTACAAGATCACAGATGTGATGGTTTGGGTGTTCCCTGCCCACCCACACTTTAAAAATCACAGACTCAGCTGCTCTGGAAATTGAATGTAGCTTTATATGTACAGCTTAGCACAATATACAAGCAGATATTTATAGCATATACAGTTATAGACAGAAATACACAAGGTAAAAGGTAATACAGAAACACAACAGCCCTCCCAGAAACCTGAAGCCCCAGGAGGGGCTTTCAAACATCATTTCACCTTCTCCCACCCCTCTCTACCTTATCCCAGATGTTGCCTTGTGCCCAAGGAAGAATGGAGGGTCGGCCAGGGGGATTAGGAAGCAGGTGGATTAATCAGATTAGGTTAGAGAGAGAGAAATGCAGCTCAAAGACGAGGCAGTGACCGAATGTCTTATCTGTGTTTGAATTCTTGCTCTTACACATCCCAGCAAGCCTATGAGTGCAGTAGACATCACCATTGTTTCTCTTTCACAGCCTGTAATCTAGTTCTTCTCACCAAAACATTCTATCTAGCTTCAAACTAGCACACAAGACCTTATGAGTAGTCTCTCTCCAGCCTTCCTGTAGGTCCCCTTCAGATACTGGAAGGCCACTATAAAGTCTCCTCGAAGCCTTCTCCTCTCCAGGCTGAAAAGGCCCAGCTCTCCTCATAGCAGAGCGGCTGCATCCAACTGAGCTTTTTTGTAGCTCTCCTTTGGACTCACTCCAACATTTCCATATCCTACTTGTGTTGGGGGCTCCAGAACTGCACACAGGACTCCAGGTGGGTTCTCAGGAGACCAGAGTAAAAGGGCAGAATCCCCTCCCTTGCCCTGCTGGCCACACTGCTCTTGCTGCAGCTCAGAACAGGGTTGCTGTCTGGGCTGCATGTGCACACTGCTGGCTCCTGTTGAGCTTTTCATCACCCCAGACCCCCAAGTCCTTTTCCTCAGGGCTGCTCTCAGCCATTTGCTGCCCAGCCTGTATCTGTGCTTGGGATTTCATCCACCAAGATGCAGGACCTTACACTTGGCCTTGTTGAATGTCATGAGGTTGGCCTGAGCCCACGTCTGCAGCCTGTCCAGGTCCCTCTGGGTGGATCCCTGTCCTCTAGCAAGTCAGCTGTGCCACACAGCTTGGTGCCATCTGCACGCCTGCTGAGGGTGCACTGATTCCTCTGTCCATATCACTGACAAAGATGTTAAAGAGCACTGGTGCCAGCACTGACCCCTAAGGAACACCACTTGGCACCGGTCGCCAGGTGGACATTGTGCCATTGATCACCACTCTCTGCATGCCACCATCCAGCCAATTCCTTATCCAGCAGTGCTCCACCCAACAAGTCCATGTTTTTCCAGTTTGGTGACCAGGATGTCGTGTGGGAGTAGCTCTTTCAGAAATGAACAGAAATGTTAGTAAAGCTTAGTACATGGCCTGGGTCTTTTCTTAGACCCATCTGGGGTCTTAATGAGAGATGTCATATCTTATGTAGGTTATTTTCGGAGTACAGTGATAAATGAGCTGACTAACAGTTTGGCACAGTTGTGTTTCTGGAGCAGTGAGAGGGTTTGGGTGCTACCCACCCCCCTATTCTTATGAAATCACCCACACTAGACTGAGCCAAGCTGGAAATTAGAATGAAGCTTTATATTTACAGCTTAGCACAATATACAAGCAGACCTGGGGGTCCTGGTGGATAACAAGTTAACCATGGCACAGCAATGTGCCCTTGTGGCCAAGAAGGCCAATGGGATCCTGGGGTGTATTAGCAAGAGTGTGTCCAGCAGATCAAGGGAGGTTCTCCTCCCCATCTACTGTGCACTAATGAGACCTCATCTTGAATATAATGTTCAGTTTTGGGCTCCCCAGTTGAAGAGGGACAGGGATCTGCTAGAGAGGGTCCAGCAGAGGGCTGTGAGGATGATTAGGGGACAGGAGGGCATGGCTGATGAGAAGAGGCTGAGGGATGTGGGGCTTTTAAGTCTGGAAAAGAGAAGAGTTAGAGTGGATTTGATAAATGTTTACAAATATCTGAGGGCTGGCCAGGAGTGTTGGGGGGACAGGCTCTGCTCACTGCTCCCTGGGATAGGACGAGGAGCAGTGGGTGTAAATTGCAGCAAAAGAGGTTCCACCTCAACACAAGGGGGAACTTCTTTACTGTGAGAGTCACAGAGCACTGCAACAGGCTCTGCAGAGAGGTTATGGAGTCTCCTTCTCTGGAGCCTTTCAAGGCCTGTCTGGATGTGGTCTCTATGATCTGTGTTAGATAGGATTGTCCTGTTCTGGCAGAGGGGTTGGACTCGATGATCTCCTTGGGTCCCTTCCAACCCCTAATATCCTGTGAGCCTGTGATATTTACAAGATTTACAGCTATACACAGAAATAGACAAGTTAAAAGTAATACAGAAACACAACAGCCCTCCCAGAAACCAGAGTCCCCAGGAGGGGCTCTCAACCACCCTTCCACCTTCTTTCCATCCCTCTACCTTATCCCAGGATTTTCCTTACATTCAAGGTGAGTTTGGTGAATTGGCCAGGGGGGTTGGGAAGCAGACAGATTAGTTACACAGACAGCAGTTTAGAGGGAGAAGGAATGCAGCCAAAGCCAGAGAGAAACTGTGTTATCTATGTTTGTGTTCTTACTTTTATACATCTCAGCAAGTCTATGAGCGAAGTAGACATCACCAGTGTTTCCTTTTCACAGTCTAATAATCTAAGTGCTACTGGGTTGATCAGAGAGCTGGAGCAGCTCTGCTGTGAGGACAGATGGAAAGAGCTGGGGCCATTGAGTCTGGAGAAGAGGACGCTCTGAAGTGACCTTCTTGTGGCCTTCCAGGATCTGAAGGGGACCCACAAAAAAGCTGGGGAGGGACT
Organism: Tricholaema leucomelas; assembly: GCA_013400475.1. Lineage (NCBI taxonomy): Eukaryota > Metazoa > Chordata > Aves > Piciformes > Lybiidae > Tricholaema lacrymosa > Tricholaema leucomelas. The sequence continues at coordinate 28,456 of WAAF01020438.1, forward strand.
TTTTAGGCTCTTAGGGAGTGCCAGGACTGGGGGGAATGGAGCGAAGCTGGAGTTGGTACGTTCAGCCTGGATGTGAGGAGGAAGTTGTTGAGTATGAGAGTGGTGAGAGCCTGGAATGGTTTGCCCAGGGAGGTGGTTGAGGCCCCATGGCTGGAGGTGTTTAAGGCCAGGCTGGATGAGGCTGTGGGCAGCCTGCTCTAGGGTAGGTGTCTGTGCCCATGGCAGGGGGGTTGGAACTACATGATCCTTGTGGTTCTCCTTTACAGCCCTGACTGATTCTGTGATTCTGTGATTCTAATTCATCTCACTAAAATATCCCAGCTAGGCTCAAACTAGCACAAGTGATGCAAATCTCAGCACAGGATATGCCAAAATGATGAAGGTGCAGGCCCTGCTGTGGTGGGTGTTCATGTCTTGAATACACTGTGCTTCTGAGAGCAATGCTAAAATGTGTTTCCCTGTTGCAACTGAGAGAAGGAGAAGGACTAGAAATGCAAAGAGAACATTGCTGTAGTTCTATTAAGACACTGAAGAAAGACTAATAGCTTGCTTCAGTTGGGCCATCACATTAAGAGCAAAACAGCAGAGTCCTCAAAGCTGAAGCGAAAAAGGGTGAAAAAAAATTGACTGCTAGTGTTTTGAAAGAATAGAGTAGAAGAGACTAGAATAGATTGGAATAGAATAGAATAGAATAGAATAGAATAGAATAGAATAGAATCAATCAGGTTGGAAGAGACCTCCAAGATCATCCAGTCCAACCTCGCACCCAGCCCTATCCAGTCAACTAGACCATGGCACTTAGTGCCTCATCCAGTCCCCATCCTCACGGTGTGAGGCCAGTAGCAGCCCCCCGGTGCACTGGGCCCAGGGCTTCCTGGAGTCGGGTTGCTGGGGAATGCAGCCCAAAGCGGGTGGTAAACTCCATCTAAGGCTAAATACAGAAAGATTAGCTTAAAACACGCTTGAGAGGGAAGAAGTGCAAGAGAAGTCTGGTTTGTAGTGTACAGTGTCGTAAATGCTGTACCTAATCCTAAAGGGTTCATCTTTTTTTTGGTCATAAAAATTGAGAAAGAGAATCTTTTTTTTGGTCATAAAAATTGAGAAAGAGAATTACAAACTCATCTCCTCTGAGAAATACAGTGTGGAAAACATTATTCAATAACACTTGACTCGCTATTTGGCTGAGTATAAAAGACTGAATGGGAAAGCACAAATGGAAGTGAGTGAAAAAATGAAATTCACAATCTACACAAGGAAGTACTTTTCACTCAAAGAGAAATACAATTTTTCAATAGCCAACTGAGCCAAGTTTGGAATTGGAGGCACTGGGGTCATTAATGTAGGGAGACACTATTCTGGAGGAGCTGTGTTAACCAAGCTGACTTGCAGTGGGCTGAATGGCCCTTTCCTTTTCCCCAAATTTATGTTCTTTTTGAAAAACCTTGATTAGAAGTCGTCCTGCTGTGATTTAGATAGCATGAATTTAAAAAGAATGTATCAAATCCTTTCAATCAAGATGCTTGGGTTGCTTTCCAGCCTGAATTCTTACAAGCCTGTAATAGAAAGCCATCAGCCAGGGGGAAAACGTATCAGGAGTAGCAATTTAAGTTAATACACAATGTCCTTTTCCAGTGTAAGGGATAAGAGACAAGGATCCTGGACAACAAAGGCCAGAATAGAAATCCTTATGGGAATAGGATATGTGTAGTCAAGGTAAAAAAACAAAGCAAAAAACCAAGAGTTGCAATTTAAGGAAGTCATGCTATTTGTTTTATATTCTTTTCTAGTGGCTAACAAGTCTCTACTGTACAGACATCAGGTCATGAACCTCATTCAGCTCCCTGCAGAGAAGAGACAACTTTAATTTTAATAAATTCAAAGTGCCCTCTTGGTCTTTAGCATTGACTTTGGACCAGGTCTCTCAACATACTTGACAGAAACTTGTTTTTATGCTTATATTAATTTGTTAGAGAATGGAAAAATGCTGTCTACAACTGCCTGAAGGGAGGTTGTAGCCAGGAGGAGGTTGGTCTCTTCTGCCAGGCAAGCAGCAACAGAACAAGGGGACACAGCCTCAAGTTGTGCCATGGGAGGTCTAGGCTGGATGTGAGGAGGAAGTTGTTGGCAGAGAGAGTGATTGGCATTGGAATGAGCTGCCCAGGGAGGTGGTGGAGTCACCGTCCCTGGAGGTGTTGAAGAAAAGACTGGCTGAGGCACTTAGTGCCATGGTCTGCTTGATTGTCTAGGGCTGGGTGCTAGGTTGAACTGGATGATCTCGGAGCTCTCTTCCCACATGGTTGATTCTATGGTTCTACGATTCTATGACAGGAGGTGAATATGTAAAGTATCAACATTTATTTTTTTGTTGTTGTTGGGTGTGGTTTTTCAGTGAAAGCCAAAGAGGAACATTTTTAATGTTGAGGATTGAGCTTGCCTCAATTACTGTCTCCATTGCAGGAATTCACTCTGTTCCCGGGCTGAATTGCGTTCTTGGGCACACTTTGAGATTGTATGTCACAATTACTGGCACCATTCCTGAGCCTGTTTATCCCCTGCAATGCAATAGTTAATGTGGATGCTGGGTTGCTTATTGTACAGGGGTGTACATACGTCACATGTTGGGTTTCTTTGTTGGATAAGTTGTACTCACACTGGGTTAATTAAGGTTTTAAAGATTGCTTCATTCATGAGCTCTATTCCTCCAGTTCATCTTCAGAGCATCTGTTCCCAATGTTTCTGGATTTAGTAATGCTAAGAAATTAGTCTTTTATTACAATCACAGTGGCTCTCTTCCACCACAAGACCATGTGCCAAGTAATTTGGGAGTGATTTTGTAGATTGCCAGTCCCTATGAGACTTTTTTGTTGTCTTTGTTATCGTAACTCCCTGTGTTATAGTAGTAGGGATATATGTGTATATATATAAATCAATGAGTTGTTGTGGAGGGCCCATAGGCCCAAAAATAGGCTTATACATGCCTTGCCTTGCCTTGCCTTGCCTGGACAGAGTGTCCAGAAGAAGCCAGGAGAACAAGGTCAGAGGCTGTCCTTCCCCTTGAAGCCAGGTCTAGCCTTGAGCTCTGTGGTAATGGGTTGGACTTGATGATCTATGAGGTCTCTTCCAACCTTGGTGATACTGTGAGACTGTGATACTGTGAAGCCGGGAGAATTCCAGCCTCGACATCCATGGGCAGACTCCCCTGAAGGTTGGACAGTTGTAATAGGCTGTGACGTAGCCCTGGAGGGTGATTGATAGTTAATCAGAATTTGCAAGTAAATGCTTTAATGCCTCTGTAATTTTCTATTGCCTCCTGCTATTGCAGAAAGAGCCTTAGCCCACCTCCTGGGCAAACAGCATATTGACCCCAAGTTGCATTAAGCCATGGGGAAAGTCCTCTCTGTGTTTATAGTTTGAATGTTTGCTAGTTAATAGTAGTTGCTGTTTGATATTATTCCTAGAATGTCTTCCATAACCATGTAGAACAGATATCAATATTAAAATTCAGTGGTTGGGGTGGTGAGAGTTCAGAATATTGAAGTTAATAAATTATATATATTTATAGAATATCATCTCACACCAATTAATTTCTCCCCTCCGCCACAATTGGCGTAAGGCGGCAGAATACCCCTCTGAGACATCGGTGTGTATACATATATATATATATATATAAATATATATATATATGTATCAGTAGTAGTATACCTAGCAGTAGGTAAGAGTGCTAGGGTTTGGGGTTTTTTTGTGATTGAAATGTCCGTTTTTTCACTTCCTGATGCTTTTAAGTAGTATCCACTAACTCTTACTGAATACTTTCAGTGGAAACATTTACTGCCAGTTGCCACTATTGAAATTTACCAGATTAGCTCAGGTGGCTTGGAAGTAAGATGAAGCTATATTTACAGCAAAGCAAAATTTACAAGCATATAGGCACAATACATTTACAAGCATTTACAGTTATATGCAAATTAGAAATAATACAGAAATCCAAACTTCCTCCTGGGCAAAGGAAACTGCCCAGAAGGGGCTCAAAGCTATCCTCTCTTTCTCTCCCTAATTTCATAGAATCATAGAATGGTGTAGGTTGGAAGGGACCTCAAGGATCATCCAGTTCCAAACCCCTACCATAGGCAGGGACACCTCCCACTAGAGCAGGTTGCTCAAGGCCTCATCCAGCCTGGCCTTAAACGCCTGCAGGGAGAGAGAAGCCACAGCCTCCCTGGGCAACCTGTGCCAGTGTCTCACCACCCTCACTGGAAAGGCCAGCCTAATCTAGGGTAGGGTGTCCCTGCCCATAGCAGGGGTGTTGGAACTAGATGATTCTTGTGGTCCCTTCCAACCCTGACTGTTTCTATGATTCTCTGATTACATTTTATTCAAACAGACCTTACATTTGATTGGTGACAACCTGTGAAGAAGATACACTCAGATACACTAAGAAGATACACTCAGAGGCTTTAGTTTCTATTTCCCATGCAGAATGTACTTGCTTATATTTATTATAAAGTGAAGTGCAATATTTTTACATAATTCTAAATCCTTCTCAACCAAGTCCAGGAATAATTCATACACATGAAAAAAATCACACTAGTTTGTGATTGCCTTCAGCACCGTATTCAAATATAAGGGTTGTATGCACTGTAAAACATCTCACTCTTGGTGCTTTTGGAGTGTTACGCAGAAATAACTGCATAACATAGCTGCACTCATCCTACAGGATGGCCAAGGGATCAGGCCCAGCCAGCAAGGGTTTAGGAAGGGCAGGTCCTGCCTGACCAACCTGATCTCCTTTTATGATCAGGTTACCTGCCAGGTGAATGTGGGGCAGGCTGTGGATGTAGTCTACCTGGACTTCAGCAAAGCCTTTGACACTGTCTGCC
>WAAF01020439.1:0-85906 GCA_013400475.1 Tricholaema leucomelas
CCTTCTCGGACCACCTCTTCAGGTACCCTGTAACAGGTCAATTTCTGCTGGTTGTCTGGAGGGGGAGCAGAATAGGTGGGGGCTCCTGGGCAGAGGGCAGATTCCTTGCATGGAGCTGAGGGAGACAGGAAGGTGGGAAAAGCAGACCCTGGGGATGGCTGTCCCATGGAGCTGCTTCTGCTGCCACTTTTCAGCCCCCCACCAAGGAGACCTTTTGCAATGCCCTTGCCCATGCCACTGCTTTCTGGATCCTTCTTTGCTTTTGCATTCCTAGTGCCTTGAAAACTCAGGCACTTTGAACATGTCTCTCAGCAGGGAACGGCATCAGGTCCTGAGGAGGCTCAGAAGTGTGGCTCTGCTGCAATGGCCACCAATAACCATCCACAGAGGGCAGGACAGCAAGAAGCAGAAAGGAACCTCTGCACCATCTGCCTGGGCGACATCAACAATGCAGCCCACATCGACGGATGCTTGCATGCCTTCTGCTTTGGCTGCATCCAGCAGTGGGCTGCCACAGCTGCTACATGCCCACTCTGCAGGCAGCCTTTTGACCATGTGCTGCGCACCGTGAGAGGTCACAACCACAACCAGCAGCACACGGTCAGGTTGTCCATCCACCAGCAGAGGACCCCAGCCAGGCAAAGGGTGCGCAGCAGATCCCCACAGCCACGCTACAACCTGCGCCCCAGGCCCAACAACAACAGGCCAACCACCTGGGAGCATGCTGTGGGGAGAAGGGTGCCTGTGGGGAGGCTCCAAGGGGCACAGCGCAATGCAGCTCAAGGGCGCCCCAATGCCTCTGCCCAGCAGCCTGCAGAGGTGCCTCCAGCCAGCCCAGCAGGTGGACACATTCTCCACTGTGACCTGCAGGCACTGCGAGCAGGGCTGCTTGCCTTTGTGCTAACTCCATAAAGGGTCTGCACCCTTTGACCACCTGTGGGGCCATCTGTCCTAAGACCTGTGAAGTGAGGTGCCATGCTGACATTCCCTGTCCCTGCTGTGCTCTTCTGCTGGCACCTCTGCATCCAACCAGCCTCTGTCCTCCTCCAGTCACATCTCTCTGAGTCCTTCTCTGACACTGCTCTGCAACAGCAGCCCATCTCCTCCACCTTAAGCCCCATGGCCGTGGCTGAGAAGCAGAAGGGGGCTTGCTCCACTCTTCTGGGGACCTACCACCTGCTTCCTGGACAAGGAGCTCCTGGAGAAAGTCAAACACAAAAAGGAACCACACAGAGGGCGGAACCAAGGACAAGTAGCTCAGGAGGAATATGGAGATACTGTCCAAGAGGGCAGACTCTGGATAGGCAAGCTAAAACCCCATCAGAATTGAATGTGGCTGAATGTGTCTCAGGCAACAGAAAGAGCTTCTATACAGACATGTATAGCGATCAATGAAGGCTACAGAAAATGTGGGCCCACACCAGAAGGAAACAGAAGAGCAGTTGCCTGGGGTATAGATAAGGCTGAGATACTCAAAGCCTGTTCTTCCACTGTCTTCAAAATGGAGTGCTCCAGCCACATCGTGCAAGTTGCCAAAGACGGAATGGGAGAATGAAGAACTGCCCACTGTCTCTTTGGGAAGAGAGAGGCATTAGTTGAGAGCAGCCCAAACATCTGACAATCACTTTGTTAGTGTCAATTATGTTTACCTTCTGTGATACTGTTTTGTTTTTCCTTTGTATTGTCTTATTAAACTCTCTTTATCTCAACTCAGAGTTTGCTCCCAATTTTCCTTTCCATCCCAGTGGCAGGTTGGAGAGCAGCGTTTGAGTGGCTGTGTGGGGCCTGGCTGCCAGCTGGGCCTAAACCAGGGCAGCAAACTGTGCGGTGCAGTTGACACACTGGAGGGAAGGGATACCACCCAGAGGGACCTTAACAGACTTGAGAGGGGGGCCTGTGTGCACCTCACCAAGGTCAACGAGGCCGAGAGCAGGATCCTGCACCTGACTGGAGATGGCTGAAGTATTCCTCTATCTTTCCTAACAAGTTCTCCAGCCAAACAATCCCATTGTGAAAGCCTCAAGGCAAGACTGGTATCCTCACTTTGTAGGAAATTACTCTTAACTCTACATGAACCTCGTAGATCCCAAGACATGCTTTGTCAAATCACTGCTAACTGTCAGAGGACTGAGGTGCCCCAAGTGAAGCCAGTAGAAATCATGGCGTTGCAGCTGTCAAGAGTTACAGATTTTAAGGCTCTAGACTATTTTCATGGCATGTAACAGAATATAAACCATGGAATTGTTCAAGTGAGAAATGTGAAACCTGAAATGTGCAGTGTTTTGGAAACAAGCAAGCATCCTGACAGGAAGTGGGAGAACGAAGAACTGCCCATTGAAGGAGAATAACAAAATCACAGAATTAGGATTGGAAAAGACCTTTAAGATCATCAAGTGCAATCATAACCTATGCCATGACCTCTAAACTATAACCTGAAGTGCCATATCGACACACTTCTCGAATGCTTTCAGGGATGGCAACTCCACTGCCTCCCTGGGCATCCTGTTCCAATGCCTCACCACTCTCTCCATAAAGAACTTTTTCCTACTGCCCAATCTAAACCTCCCCTGGCACAATTTAAACCCATCTCCTGTCATCCTACCGCTGATTACTTGTCAGAAGAGACAACACCAGCCCCACTACAACCTCCTTTAAGTAGATGTTGAGAGCAGTAAGATTTCCCCTTAGCCTTCTCCAGACTAAACCACCCCAGTTCCCTCAGCTGCTCCGCATGACATGCCCTCTAACCCCCCTCAGCAGCCTTGTTGCTCTTCTCTGGACACACTCCAGGACCTCAATGTCTTTCCTGTACTGTGGTGCCCAGAACTGAACACAGCACTCAAGCTGTGGCCTCACCAGGACCAAGTACAGCGGCACAATCACTTCTCTTCTGATGGACTCACTGTCTTTGATACATGCTGAGATGCCACTGGCCTGCTTGGCCACCTGGGCACACTTCTGGCTCACGTGCAGCTGTCCGTCTACCAAGCACCCCCAGCCCCTTTTCCACCATGCTGTTTTGCTGTTTTCAAGCCACTCTTCCCCCAGCCTCAAGTTGTATTGCTTTGGGTTGTTGTGACCAAAGTGTAGGACCCAGCACTTGGTCTTATTAAACATTCCGCTGACCTCTGCCCATCGATTTAACCTGTCCAGATCTCTCTGCAATGCCCTCCTACCCTTGAGCAGGTCAACGCTCCCACTTAATTTAGTGCCTGCAGACCCTCATCCAAGTCGTTAATGAAGATATTAAATAGTCCTGGGCCCAACACCGAGCCCTGGGGGACACTGCTTGTGACCAGTCACCAGCTGGATTTAACTCTGTTCATCACAACTCTTTGGGCCTGGCCATCCAGCCAGTTTTTAATCCAGCAGAGTTCACCTGTCTATGCCGTGGGCTGCAAGTTTCTTGAGAAGAATGCTGTGGGAGACAGGGTTAAAGGCTTTACTAAAATCCAGGTAGACAATGTCCACAACCTTTCCCTCACCCACTAGCCAGGTCTTCTGGTCATAGAATGAGATGAGGTTGGTCAAGCAGGATCTACATCTCACAAACCAGTGCTGGCTGGGCCTGATCTCTCTGTTAGCTTGCACTTGCAATTTTCCCCAGTACCAAGCTGAGCCTGACTGGGCTTTAGTTCCCTGTGTCCTCCTTCTGGCCCTTTCTGTAGATGAGTGTCACCTAGGCAAGCCTACAATTGTCTGGCATCTCACTTGTTAACAATGACTGCCGATAGACAATGGAAAATGCCTTGGCAAGCTCCTCTGCCAGCTCTCTCAGCACTCTTGGGCGAATCCTATCTGGCCCCATAGATGTGTGAGTGTCCAGATGGCATAACAGGTCATTAACTGCTTCCTCCCGGATTACAGGAAGTCAATGCTGCTCTCCATCCCTATCACGGGGTAGAATACCCTGAAGATAATGGGTCTGACTACTAAAGACTGAAGCAAAGAAGGCATTGAAGTACCTCAGCCTTTTCCTCACCCTTAATAGCAATGTTCCCCCCTGTATCCAATAAAGGATGGACATTTTCCATGGCTCTCTTTTTATTGTATTTGTAAAAACTTTTTTTTGTTATCTTTCATGACGATCAATGGGAGTATGAGGGAGACTGGGAGGGAATTCATCTGTCTCCTTGATGAGTGACCTGTTTCCACTCCCCCCTGTCTTTCAGGTCTCCTATTGCCTGGTGGCAGAAGGGGAGGGGATCCTCTGATTCTTGATGAACCTCTGTCTGCTGCCTTTGTCTCAAGTGTGGCTCCACCAGTCTGTTTCTCTCTCACACTTCCCACTGCTCCTCAATCTTTCCAATTTCTTTTCCAGCTTTGCCACCCAGCTGAGCAGATCACTGACCTGCTGAGCAGATCATTGACCTGCTCACACTTGGACACAGGTATTCGCACTGCTGTCCTTCAGTTACAGTGCCCAGCTCAGATACTCCCCGCAACCAGACACTTGGGCAGCTACATATTTATAGGGAAACTCTGTTTGGGTCCCCACATTTCTCCTGACAACAGCTTTTACCAGTGTGGTCACCATGCTGGGTCTTCTTCTGGAAAGGGGCCAGTTACAATCAACTGAGCTGACTTCTGTGCTCAGTGGAGAGTGACTCACTGATGTCCTCCCTGAGGCTTCTTATTGGATGTGGTGGTTTACGCCCTGTGCTGCCAAGGGTGCTGGCTCTACTCAGCAGGGCTGCCACTTGAGCAGGCCACCTGCAAGCTGCCAGCCCCTAGCACAGGAATGTGGCTTTCCCAGCTTCAAAGCCCCACCAAGAGCTCCTTCTTGGGCCTTTTTGCCATGATTTCCTCTCCCAGTGCAGACTTAACTACACTAGACCTGGTCTCCTTGGCAAGAAGACATGTTTGAGACCATCTAAGGAATCCGGTGGTGCACAAGTACAGGGGACCTGATTAAATGCATCCACAGGTCCTGAGGGAACTGGCAGACAAAGTGGCTATGCCACTATCAATCCTATCTGAAGTTGTGGCAGTCTGGTAAAGTTCCCACTGACTGGTGAAGGGGAAAGATAACCCTCCTTTTTAATAGGGGGAAAAAAGGAAGCCCCAAGTAATTATGGGTTGGTCAGTCTCACCTCTGTGCCCAGCAAGATCATGGAGATCACTCTGGAAATTACAGTACAAAATACAGAAAACAGGGAGATGATTAATATTGCAACCCAACCTCAGAGGAAAGGTTTGTGGAAGGCTCTTCAGTAACACCTAAGGAGTGAGTGAGGCAAACTGATACTGAAATAGCTAGAATGATTGGCAATTTATTGATTACAAGTTAAGTACAGATCACTTTGTTTGTACACTGGTTCTTAAGGCAGGCAAGGTGATTACCTAGTATCAGAGAGGAAAAGAAAATGTGAGAAAACAAAATGGAGAGAAAAGTGATGTAAGATCAGAGGTATGAGGAGAAAAGCATCTCCACTCCCATTTCCAGTGATGTACAGTATGCTCGATGTCTTCTTGGTGGGGGCTGTGCAAAACAACAGTTCATGGTGCTGCCATTTATTCCTGAATTCCCCTTCCTTCCCCACTTCTGGGTGACTGATAGAGGTATTGACTGCCAAAGGAGGGCAGATCATGTGCTGCTTGCATGATGGTGCAGGCACACCACACAGGGAATTGTGGTAGTTGCAAACAGCAAGCAGCCGTAATATTCTGGGTGACTACTGAGACACACTTCTATGATAGCAGAGGAAACAACTTGTGTGGGACAAACTCCTATGGCAGTGTAGCTTCCACAATTGGTGACAGCCATCATGGCTTCACTAAGGTTAAATCACATGTGACAAATCTGGTGGACATCTACCACAGGGTATAGCACTGCTGAATCAGGGAAGACCAACTGGCATCATTTACATGGACTTTTGCAAAACATGGTAGTATCTCAATTGGGAAGACATGGATTTGAGAGGTGGATCACTCAGTGGGTGAGGAATTGGCTGGATGGTCATAGTTGAAGCGCTGTGGTCAGGGGCACAATGAAGTTGTGTCTGGGCAGTGACTAGCTCCTCGGGGATAAGTATTGGGATCAGCACTGTTTCACATCTTTGTTGGTGACATGGACAGTGAGATTAAGCATGTCCTCAACAATTTTATTGACATGAAGCTCTGTGGCGTGATCCACGGAATGAAGCAAAGGGATGAGACTGAGAGCTGAACAGGGGAGAGTTCCTGCATCAGGGCTGAATCCCTGCAAGGAGCTGAGGGAGACAGGAAGGTGGAAAAAGCAGACCCTGGGGATGGCTGTCCCATGGAGCTGCTTCTGCTGCCACTTTTCAGCCCCCCACCAAGGAGACCTTTTGCAATGCCCTTGCCCATGCCACTGCTTTCTGGATCCTTCTTTGCTTTTGCATTCCTAGTGCCTTGAAAACTCAGGCACTTTGAACATGTCTCTCAGCAGGGAATGACGTCAGGTCCTGAGGAGGCTCAGCAGAAGTGTGGCTCTGCTGCAATGGCCACCAATAACCCTCCACAGAGGGCAGGACAGCAAGAAGCAGAAAGGAACCTCTGCACCATCTGCCTGGGCGACATCAACAATGCAGCCCACATCGACGGATGCTTGCATGCCTTCTGCTTTGGCTGCATCCAGCAGTGGGCTGCCACAGCTGCTACATGCCCACTCTGCAGGCAGCCTTTTGACCATGTGCTGCGCACCGTGAGAGGTCACAACCACAACCAGCAGCACACGGTCAGGTTGTCCATCCACCAGCAGAGGACCCCAGCCAGGCAAAGGGTGCGCAGCAGATCCCCACAGACGTGCTACAACCTGCGCCCCAGGCCCAGCAACATCAGGCCAACCACCTGGGAGCCTGCTGTGGGGAGAAGGGGTCCTGTGGGGAGGCTCCAAGGGGCACAGCGCAATGCAGCTCAAGGGTGCCCCAATGCCTCTGCCCAGCAGCCTGCAGAGGTGCCTCCAGCCAGCCCAGCAGGTGGACACATTCTCCACTGTGACCTGCAGGCACTGCGAGCAGGGCTGCTTGCCTTTGTGCTAACTCCATAAAGACTAAGAAGCTCTTAAGGCACTTTATTTCAACATTGAGTGCTAAGGCTCTTGAGATAGGGTTGCAACAATGTGGGACCGCAAAAGTGGAGAATTTCTTGGACTGTGCTGTAAACAATTTTAACAGAAATGCTGCAATTCACTCATGATCTCCATGCTTTCCCTTTCAAAGCACCAGGACAGGGCTGTCTGTGCCCCTTGACCATCAGTGGGGCCACAGCCTCTGTCCCTGCTGTGACATGGACAGTGAGACTAAGCACCACCCTCAGCAAGTTTGTTGATGACACCAAGCAGTGTGGTGTCAACACAGTGAAGCAAAGAGATGTCACTGAGAGGAACCTTGGACAGGCTTCAGAAACAGGCTGTAAGAACCTCAGGAAGTTTAGGGAGGACAAATGCAAGTTCCTGGGGGATAACTGCATTCATAATAGCCCTGAGGAGATGGAATTGAGGGTGTTGGTGGATGAAAAACTGATTATGAGCCAGCAATATACTGTTGCAGACCAGAAAGCCAAATGGACCCTGGTCTGCATCAGAACTGTGGTCAGTAGGTTGAGAGAGATGGATTCTCCCCTTCTACTTGACTCTGGTGAGACCCGACCACAACTACATAGCATGTTCATCCCACTAGCTTACGAAATGCATCTCCAAACACCTTATATCACCCCATACATGCATTTCATTGAACTCAGCAAGGACAAACATGAACTCCCATACTTGAGATGAGCTAATCCCTTGGAGAGACTGGATGTGGCCTTGGTGGTGATGATGACTTAACAGCAGAAAAACTGGAGCAAAGTTCCTAAAAAAGTGTGTTGCTAAGGACTCAGAAAAACATATGGGGAGCACTGGAGAGTCAAGTATGGCTCAAAATGGCCTCTAAATTTCTGGCACATAGTATATCCCTCCAAGAAAATAAAATGGACTGGACTAAGTAGTTGTCATTACTTCAAGTTCTCTGTCTCAAAAGCAGTTAACATGGTAATGAAAATAAAGCAGTGTTAACAGAGATAAAAAGGGCCAAATTGCTTTCTTTTGGATTCAAGGACTCAAAAACAGTTCCTCAGTTTTAAGTATGTGAAAACAGTGGATTGCTTAGAGAAATCAGTATTAAGTAGTGCTTTTAAGGAAAATTTCCTTGCCTGGAGTCTCAAGCTTCTTGCAAAAGAGAAGTGCGACACAGAATCAGCCCATACCATGAAGACTGTAGAAGAGCCTTATCTCAGACATCCACGTGCTTGCCAAAGGCACAGCAATGCTGCTCCTCACTCACATACAAGAAATTAAAAAAAAAAATCCAATAAGAGGAAGAGTTCAAGCACAATATTAGAAAGAACAGCTCTCTTTTGCCACATGTGTGCTGAAGTAACAAGAAATTCTACATGCCTTCCACTGCTCTGTTACCATGCAGGCACGGTGTACTTTTCTTATGCTGTAGGTGGCCAAACCGGAACACAAATCTTCCCAAACTAATCAGAACGAGAAAAGCAGATGTATGTTCTCGCTCCTTCTCTCAGAAGCTCTTTCTCACAAATTCTGCAATAGTTCAAATGGATTTCTACAACAGTTGGAAAAAAATGTATAAAAATCCTTTTCTTCCTTTCTACTCAACTAGCTACAGATTAGGACACATCAATTCCACCATCATGAACACATTCTTCCCTCCCCACTCCAACACTGATTTGAACTTCTGTACTTACAGAAAGATGTCATCAGAAGCAAATAGAATGGCCACTACTAAGAGAGCACAGCTGGTTTGACAGCAGCCCCATATCACATACCCTGTCTTTGCAAACAACAGGAACTGAATATACTTAGTCTTCCCAGCAAAAATAAAATAAAATAAGAACACAGATATATCCGCTTTATCTTAAAACATCCTTTTCAAGTAGCTTTTTCTTCAGATACACTACTGTGCAACACTTCCATGTATTATATAACAGCAAGTATCCAATTAAAAGAAATATTTACTTACTTCACAAAGGTTTGTATGACCAATTATGTCACCATGAACAAAAATAATTCTTTCAATGGGCTCTTTGTCTTCTGTTATCAACGCAGAACAGTATAAAATTAAAAAACAAAACGAAATTAAAAACCCCACAACAACAAACAAAACACAAAACCCAACTATGCTATTTCATAGGCGTCATTAAGGCTACCCTCAGTAATAACACCAAAACAAGACGGAGAATGCATTTTCTTTAGGGATACACTACTAGTAGGTTAAAAATAAGGGAAAAAAAAAACCCAACAGAGCTAGTTTAATCACAATCCTAAACACTACAGGAAACTTAACAGCTCAAGATATGCAAGAGACTTTTTTAAACATTTTTTCTGAGGCTGATTTGTTCTGTTTCACAAAAGCTTAGCATAAAAAAAATTCCAGTTCTGCTTTTTGCATTATCTACCTAATTTGCTAAATCTAGAAGGTTGAAACAATATAGAAGATCACACTACATATCTATATGCATGTAATTTAAAGCAAATTCCACATACAATAAGATAATTTGCAAGCTATCTCAATGAGAACTAAAAATATCTCACTTTTTCACCATTTCTTTTAATCCAAATGCACTCACCCTAAAGTTTACACCTAATAAAAGCCAGATGTATTTCTAATATACTGTTGATTCCTGCTTAGTGCCTGTTTTCCCACTTTCTTAACCAAGAAAGTGGTGCAGCATAGTTTAACACATCATTAAAATGTTTAAACCAAATATTACAGTTTTATAATCCTAGCAATTCCCACAAAATGAACCAGAATAACTACAGAAGCATTAAGAGACCTGCAATGTGAATGAAAGATTCCTCTTAGCTTGTTACCTAATACAATAGGCACCTGAGTGATAACTGAATCAAATTACAACATTAACAAGCAAAAGATATGCAAATTTATTTTTAGTAAAGTTATTATTATTTTTGCCTGCTCGGGTTTATTTTATCAAAGCATAAAATTGTATTTGAAGTTAGCAATGGGGAACATCAGCTAGGAGCCCAGTCTCACATTCACTGAAATCAGTAAGAGCTCTTATCTTCAGTGTTATTCATGAGGACAAAAGGACCTAAAACGATTAAGGAGGCATAAAAGCACTTAACAAGATCACTTTCTGACATGCTTCTTGCATCACATCTCTGTGTCACAGGGACAGTAAAGCAAAAAAGTCAACCCCCATGATAGCACCCTGAGCTATATCAGAGCCAGAACTTTGACTTTGCTCCATACAACCCACCACCTCTGCCAGCCCAAGGCAATCGAACCCAGCAGCTTTGCAGCAGTATCTCCAACAAGAACACACAGAGTCACTAAAAAAAGTACAGTCTTTGTTTTAGCCATAAAGGTGTTCCAGGTGACTGCAGCTTGGCCACCACTGAAAAAGCCAAGAAGTGACTCAGAAAGTTAGCTTCACTGCAGGGCCAGCACTGATCAGCTTACCTGCTGCCTGTTCAGATCTCTTTTAAGAGCCTTCCCACTCTCAAGCAGATTAACACCCCCAGCGTCATCTGCAAATTTACCGAGGGCGCACTCAGTTCCCTTATCCAGGTAACTGATAAAAACCTAGTTGTCAGAAATTAGGCTGGTCAAGCAGGACCTGCCTTTAATGAACCCATGTTGACTGGGCCTGATCATCCGACTGCCCTGCACATGCTGACATGGCACTTCAGATGATCTGCTCCACGAGCTTCCCTGGCACTGATGTCAGACTGGGAGGTCTGTAGTTTTCTGGGTCTTCCTCAGCAGTGAGCTAGAATCACCTGGCAAACTCCGGCCATTCTTCCTAAATCCTACTACGTTAATAAATAACAACTTCTCATGAATACTATTAGCATCTCAAATATTGCCCCCAGATTACCATACAATGTGGCCTGCAAAAGCCAAGTTTACAACAAATAAAGCTGTCTGCTGGCAGAACCAGAACAGAAGAATTCCACCTAATACAGTCCAGCTGTCTTTTCCTGAAGGCCAGGAGATGGCAACTGTGGAGTTTTGTGAAGGCATAAGCAATTAACAAACTTTTATTTAACTGAGAGACAGTCTGAATCTGTGCAGAGGGCTGCAGAGCTATCCCATCATGAGAGTTTGGAGAAAAAATAACATCTCACACATACACAGACAATTCAAACCAGCTGTGGCTGGGTTTGTCTTGTTTTCAATCCAACACCTCCTTCTCAGGCCAAAATTATAGTCAGATTATCATCCTATTGATGCAAACTGTGACTACTACAAATCAATTAATCATTGAAATGTCCTATCTGCCTTGTAAAAATGCTGCATTTTCAAATTGGGAGACCATTTGCTTTGTTGTTTCAACCTAAACTCTGCCTTAAGCACAAACCTGTCCTCAACAAAGAAAAGCAGTATTAACTTTCAACTTCCTTTACATTTAAGACAACATATCCAACAAAGGAAACAGATACAGAACCGGGAACTGATTTACTAATAGACAAACTCTTAAATGCCCTCAAAATACAATTTCAAACTTCTCCACGGTATCAGGAAGACAACATTGCTTCAGATATTCAATGTGACCTCCTAGCAAAGTTTCTTCTATGTGAGATACTATCTGAACACTATGTAATCAGCAGGCCTACCATGGAGACAAGACCTTAATTTGAAGTTAAAAATACAGCTTAGACCACACCAAATTGCTTATAATCTTCTCTTCTCCAGATCATGTCAAGAATTTACTTTCTGCCCTGTTAAAAAACAAAACACAAACCCAACAAAACTGAATGCCTAAGCAACATTCCATGTGTCTTTCTTGCTTCAGTAAAATCACATTATGCAAATGAAAACCCTTACTCATGTCTTATCTGCTCAATTCTGCTCTGAAGAATATCCTGCAGTTTCTCAGACCTCTGGGAGTCCTGAGCCATCTCCATCCAGCCTGCTTTCCCAAAGGAAACTTACAAGCCCACAAAGAGGCACTGCACTCCTTTGATGCTAACACAAGGAACTGGAAAAGAGGTAGCCACTGCTTGGTAAGAGTTAAAAATTACACTCAGTTTGCAAATGAAAGAATTAGCTATCCCCAGGGATAGTGGGAACTGAACGGTAACTAAAAAATACATTAACTGCGGTTTTTGTTTAGGACAAAGAAGTTTGCCTTTTATATTGTTGTCATTTTAAGCCTTCTCTCAAGCCAATTTGCTTGAGATTGGCTAGAGAGACAGTCTTCTTTTCAAAGAGTGAAAACCATTTGGGTTTACTTTTTCCTGCAGCCAGTAACATCCCCTTTGTCACGGCAAGAACAGTTCCAATTATTCTTTACTAAAACCCAAGACAACAGGGTATAAAGTTTATTTTTAATGTTATTACATCTTTTTTTCCCTTTTGCGAAGTGTGTAAGAAAAATAATATCCATGAAAGTTATTTTGAAACAAAACAAACCCCCCAAAACTCGAAGATGACATTGGTTATTTCAAAGACTACAAGAAAAGCAGCCTCAGGAAATACATATGAAATTTTTTTTTTAAAGAATGCATAAACTCTCTCATAACTTTCACAGATCTTTCCAGCAGTCAAGCTAAGAGATAACACCTCCCTGGAACATAACAAACATTCCTAAAAGTTCTCCATCTCTCAAAACATCGTACTTTGCTATTTTACTAGCAATGAACATTTTAACTGGCATTGTCTAGAATAAGCGTAACGATGAGCATGCAAGGCGAGAAGTTAAGAAGTAGCCAACAAGACAGAAAGATGGAGGACTCCCCTTCCTGCTCCTGGAACAGGTCTCCTCACATCCCACTTCAGGGGCAACTCTAGATGCTTTCCAGTGAAAAACTGTCTGTGTCTGAATTCACATCCCTGCTAACCCTTCAATATAATACAGTAAGGCTTATTTTAAAGCTTCCAAGGAATCACCATAAATCTGAGAACAATACATGATCATTAAGTTTGTCAAAACTTAAAAAGCAACCAATTCGTAAGGTTTTTTTCCCCCTCCCCCTTCTTTTCCCCCACAGGTTCAGGAAGGTAAATTATTTCTGGACTACACTAGATCAAATAACTGAAAATAATCCTACCCACGTAAGCCACGTTTTTTAATATTTTCAATTCTGCAGCAACTAAAAATGCAGAGTCCTATTAGTAGACATTATTTCTTTCAAAACCTATGTACATATATATGAGAGAAGGCAATCACACTGGGAACAGTTATCAAATGTTTTCTTATCAATCAGAAAGAAACTGATTTCAAGAACAAGAATCCAACAATTTCCTAGTTACTGTCCAATGCACTGATTCAAAGTCCTAATTTTGTAAAGTTTGAAGTTTTAAGTTTCAGAGTCCTTAAATATAAAGCTCTTCTCCAAAATACCTTTCTTCTTTTCTGAACACTGTGTTTCTGAAGTAGTTGTATGGACATTTTAATGTGAATGAAGGCTGAGGTTCAGAACATGATGTAATTGTTTTCTTACAGTATTCCAGCAAATGACACTGACTTGAATCTCCTACAGGCAGAGCTGGCTGGTTTTAAGTTTTTGAAAATATACAGATGATACGTGGCTACTTTACTCCCCATATCATTTACAGAATCAAAAGAGCTCTTGAACAAAGAAATAAAACTACATATATACGCAGCATCTCTTTTTCATATTCATACACATAGTAAATCCCGACTCCATTCAAGTGGTCCCCTGAGGTTTTAACTCTCTAGAAACAGCCCTTTTTCTTATTTGCTTATTAGTACTGTTTTCAAAGGACCATTCAGAGAATGAAGCCTAAGAAAAATGTACATTCTCCACTCCACACCCAACTAAGAAAGCGTCCAATCAGTTCCCACTGAGCTCCAGCTCCTTTCATGTCCACATGTAAGTGATTAAGAGTACATTGTCTGAAACTTAATTCCACATCTGTTCTTCTGTGGGACTTTGAAAACAGATGAATTTTTCTGACAATTGTTTGCAGGGTGGATAATAACAAGCATGTGTAATAGTATCCCAAAGTGCAAGATGAAAACACCATGAATCTAAAAAGCTTTTTTTTTTTTTCTGAATGTTTTTGTTTCTTTCTCAGGATTAAAAACCAAGATGCTTTCAGATCGAAATCATTGATAAATGCTTCAGAAGTTGTCAATTATACCTAAAGAGGCAAAGAAAAAAACCCAGCTTTCCTTTGTAACAGTCACCATTTCATGTCCTAGTAGTTTATCTAAAAAGACAAAGTCCAGTTTATGGGCTGTCATGTAACTCAAAGAATGATGCAGAGGCGGCAAAACCATGCAGAACTGCAAAACAGAGAATATTTGATTTTGTCATGGAGTTCTACAGTAATAGAATGTTCCAGGTTATACTGGCGCAAGAGTCTTTTGAACGGATCACACATTTAAGCAATAAAGATGTATCTTCTCTCAACCCCCACCATATGCTGATAAACACAAAACTGAAGACTGTTTAACAACCATTCACTATATTTGCTAATGCAAGTACTGACACTATCAAAGAGTACTGGGGAATGTAATACTCAAGAAGTGCTTTTTTCATACAAGATGTAGTTATACTGAGAGATCTGCCAGTTTGCTGTGGATGCTAAATTCCACATTTCCTCAAGAAATAATCAGCCACGATAATTAAGAAAATATCCACTGATAGTCATTAAGTGCAAAAACTGCCTCCTTTGACTCAGTAAGTCCTCAGGATATAAAGCAGTGGAGACTATGAAAGCATCAAGGCAAACTTGCTGTGTACTTTAAGCCAGTAGCTCTTACCATATACTGAGTTAAATGAACTTCTGCTTGACTGTTTATGGCTTTACAACATTATCTCGGACCTTTCTTCAACCAATACATATAATGAAAACAAGAGTGACACTATATACAGTGACTGAGAAAAAGTCACAGGATGGGCTCAGGATAGATTCATAGCTTCACAGAGTCATGAAATGGTTCAGGTTGGAAGGGATGATTCTATGATTCTATGACCTTAAAGACCATTTAGTCACAAACCCCCAAACATGGGTAGAGAGACCTTCTACTAGATCAGGTTGCTCATCCAATCTGACCTTGAACACCTCCAAGGAGAAGGGAGACCTCCCTGGGCAACTTAGTCCACTGTCTGACCACTCTCACTGTAAAGAATTTCGTTCTAATGTCTAGTCTGCATCTACCCTCCTCTAGCTTCAATCTATTCCCTCTCATCCTATCACTGTAAAAGATCCCTTACTCGTTTTCTTGTGGGCCCCTTTTAGGTACTCAAAGGCCACTCACAGTTCTCCTAGCCTATCTCCTTAATTCTAAGCTTAAAGTAACAATTAGTAACCTATGAAAGGCTAAAATTGCGTTCAGTCACATCAAACTGATGACTTAAAGAAAGCTGATACTGCTGCCAGCTCCTACAGAGTTACTGCAAACTTTGCAATACTTGGTGTTTTCTTAAAACTGCGGAAGCCTGAGATATGCAATTACCTCACATTTTAAGTGTTTTCAAACTTCCCTCCACAGTCATTAGGACTAGAAACAGGGAAGACAACAGAAGCTCAAGAAGAAAAAAAAACACCAATCAACCAAAAAAAAAGCCCCATACTAAATCAAATCTCTTCATTTGTAAGAAAGAAGGGTCATTATTTTTGGTTCTGTTTCCCCTACATACTGGCACTGGCAAGAGTAGAAACCAGATTAAGCCTGGGTAGTCCCATACATGGCCAGTGCTGAATTACTGCATCACTTTGAACCTACATAGATACGGAAGGAAAAAAAGACAATCGGCCTTCTACAGCAAAGGACACTGTTTGATTTTAAAGTATTCTGCTCAGACATTATTTAACGAGAATTTCCATTTAAATCCATAGGACAACCAACTCTATAAACTAGAAGGCACAAAAAGGACCTGGTGCACATGATAACTATGTACTTTCAATCTGATTATGTAACTTACAGAAAGGAAGATGTGGAGTGCAAAGCAATTGATCAGACAACATCATGCTTTGGAGCAAATGTTCCTATCAAATCTGAATTACAGCCTTTGAAACATAAAAAAGATAATTGATGTTGCTTGTCTAAGGAGTAAAATACAACAAATATCCTTATTTATACATAAAAAATAGTCAGGTTATGAAACATGATTATTGCATGTATCAACAAACAGTAAACAATATTGACTTTATGAGTTTTATTTTTAATTTAAAATTATTTTGTAGAAAGAGTCACTGAAGGCTTTCTGCAGAGAAGGGAAGATTGGAAAAGTCATTAACTGCCTGCAGAGAAAGATCACATGAACAAAAAAATTCTGCTACGCCAGGGTAACAGTGAAGCTGGGCCTCTATGCCGTCAAGTTATACGCCTGTCTTATGCATGTCTGCTTACTTCAAATGTTGAGAAATGCTCCAAAGAAGAGTCTTGACTTTTCTTCCATGTTCTGCAGACACTGGAAGCAAAGTGCCTGATTCTTTTAGCTTGAATACTGTCTGCCAATAGCACTTTCTAAAATACAATGCCATGCATACACCTATATACATACATGCTAAAATAAAAAAAAAAAAAAAACAAACAAAAAAAATCCCAACAAGCAAAACCCTGAAACCAAATCACAGTCTCTATATTTATACTCAAAAGATTACAAACAAATACGTGAAAGATGCTCAACAACACTTCTACTTTTACTATTACTGCTTTAATTTTTACATCCACTAAGATCAGCATCACACAATCATAGGGGTTGGAAGTGACCTCTGGAGATCGTGTCCAACACCCCCCTACCAAGGCAGATTTCACCTGAAGGTCACACAGAAACACATTCAGGCAGGTTTCAAATGTCTTCAGAGAATGAGATTCTGACACCATTCTGGGTAGTCTGTTTCAGTGCTCCATCATCCTTAAATTAAAGAAGTTTGTCCTCACGTTTAGATGAAACTTCTGATGTTCAAGCTGTTACCCGTTATTCCTTGTTCTGTCCTGTCCTAGCATCAGCAAGTCCAGTTATTCTACACTTGTGTTTTTGAGAATGGACTGGTTTGTTTTGGCTATTACTCTGACTTTTAATAATTGTTTGCTTGTGCAAAATGGTATCTTCACTTCCTTTGAAATTTTAAAAGGCTGCCATTAACACATCAGCCAAGCACCACAGAACACAAAACATGACTTTATGTAAATTTAAAAGCCTCACCTCAGTCTTTCTGAAACAGATCATAAGTTTATAGCGAGTTTTCTTACAGTTATATTACTGCTCAAACACAGGAAAAAAAAAAGAGTTCTCAAAGGTGAAAGGAAGTAATAGAAGAGCAGAACCCAAGAAGATTAAATAAAAGCATTTCTTTTACTTCTCCAGTGTATTTTTGGTCACCAGAAATAAGACAGCTCTTCTACTCACTAAGTCCTAAATAATCTTAAATATCCTTTTAATTCCCTGGGAACACACTGCTAAGATCCTAGAATCTGGTTTCATCTTCCAAATTCTGAATCAAGGTGAAACCTCTAAATGAGAGTCGGGATTTATAAATTTCAGTCTTTCATTAATGAGAAATATGTAATATAAGCAATAAACAGGCTATATACAGTAATGCTGGAGCACAGCACACAATACATTCATCACATGACAATCTTCTTGGTTTAGATATAATTGTGTATTGAGGACGGACATTACAAATGTTACCTGCATGTAACAGGAAGTGAGTTTCCACTGTAAGTAACAAAAACGTTATCTTCAAAAGACACAGGCAAGATAGGTGACTTTCCAGTCACCAAATGCCCAGCAAGGATACCAATAAACACTAATGTTTCTGCAACTTCTTCTGGCTTTCTCTCAACAACATACACATTAGTTAAAAAAAATCAATCAACAGTGCCTATCCTTCTTAGATCTTCTGAATACTGTATATTCCTGCTAAAAGCACTTCAGCTCCTAACAGTAGTTTTAGGAGACATATACTCAAAAGCACACTGATGAAAGATTTCTAATGATTAACTCAAAATCAAACTGAACTTAAAAATAGCAACAGAAACTAATGTTAAATACTGTTAATTTCTGGGTGTGTATTCCAGGCACTTGTAAGATTCCTCTCAGATATTAATGTGAATTAATATCTGAGAAGATATTTCTTATATCAGGTTACATGTACAGCATAGTTTCTGCAAAGCATGGTCTGAAGTTCAAAAATATTTCTAAAAGGCTATGTCTATAAATAGATAGCTTTAAAAATTATTCCTACAGCCTAAACAGTTTGCTTTTAATGAAAGACAAACAGGTTTGTAGGACAGCGTACACTGCTACTTAAGCTTAGTTCTAGAACTTTCATGCCTAACAGTGACTTCTTGCAGAGTCAATCAAAGTCATCTTTCTACTGCAGCGTCTTTTTTAATGACTAGAATCAAAGATCAATTAACTAAATGCTACTTCATTCTCTCTAATCCTCAATATTTTCTTCCTAAATAATACTGTCATAGGTTGAGCTGTAGTCTGCTACTATTCATGCCATTCTGCCTCAAGCCAGCTTCAAAAGTGGAAGCGCTGGCTCGAGCAAAGTATTATGGGGCTTGGAGTTCCTATTGTAAGATGGGAGGCTTCCTATTCCACTTGCTGCTTCTGGATTTTATCTGGTCGTTGGCTCCTTTTCTGCAGGGATGGTAGCAAGACAGGTGGGAGCGAGGTAACTGCTGGTTTTCTTTTATGCTGATTTCTTTGTATTTCACTGTGCTGCTTCTGCAATTAGGCTAAGCTAAGGTAATCACGCACTGTATTATTAGTGTAATTACACTGTGTATTTATTTAATTTATTCGGTAAACTCTTCTCTCCATCTCAAACATGAGTTCCTGTGTGTTACTTTTCTCTCGCTTCTGTCTTGGGTGAGAAGGAAGGTCAAGCCCTGCTTTAACCCATTACAAATACATAACATGTTCATGATCACACTACAACCAAGCTACAAAAATATTTAATGTGTTTTTTAAACGTTGATCATGGAAACTTCTTCCTAGCCAATTTGGTAGCCTTTTGACATATTAAGGATTACATGGACCAGCTACTAGGAATCTGTGAGGTCAGGGACTTAATTTCACACAGCCTTTACTCATACCTAAAGTTGTTTTGTTTTTTTCCAGGTTTAATTAAGTAATGTCAAGATGCACATCACATGTGGCTTGTTAAAATGTGTTGCCTACAATTACCAGATTGCATGAATGAGATTCAGAAGCAGATGATACTACTGAACAAGGAAACCGGAAACCTGCTTCTGCATCTTCAAAATCAAACCCAGTGGAGCTTTAGGAAAATTGACATTTATTTAAGAACAAAGTTGAATGTTAGGTTACAAAAAAATCAGTTCTTTATTAAAGTAAGTATAGTTTTCAGGTTTATCATAGCACTGCAGTCAAAACTCATAGTCACTAACTTCTTTTAGTTCATTTAAAGCTTTAACTCATTTAATCTTATTAAAGCTTTAACTCATTTAGTTTTATTAACTACCTACCATTGAACAATTAGATGATTAACGTACACAAACCTTACTGTTACTGCAAGAACTACTAGTACAGTCTGCCTTTTTTGGTCAAAGACTTTATTCCACCACTAGGGTCTTAGTGTTTGTAAGTCCTGGTTACTGAGAACTTTTGAGTGTTATTTAATGCCTAATCACATTCAGCAAACTGAATGTCAGGATGAGAAACTGCTAAAGATTAAGAGCCCAACAGGCATTGTATGAAGCTGAAGGAAAAGTGTATCTTCTGGGATCGCAGAACACTGCATTTCAGCTGGAAGCTACTCAGGACCTTCATATCTGGACAGTGATCCAACACTACATGGACGAATGAAAAGAGTTTCTTGACAGAGGTGAATTATCTTAATGTGAAAGGAAAAATGCCTTTCACACAAGTAAAAACCTATGCTGCAGCACTATAGGGCTTGTGGCCAAACCACTCCTGACCTTCATACCAATAATCTGGCCACAGACAGCAACTGGTCTTTTTTACATTTGCATTCATCAAAAAAACTCCATTTCTTGGGGAATTTTGTCCTAGGCTGCTAGGGATGTAACTCCCATTTTTCTCCCTGTATGAAAGAACACCCTTATTCAGAATTTCTATTAAACACACTTCAGTTTGTGGATGAGGTGACCTAAAGTTTATACTTAGATAAATTATTTCAAAAGTAATAAAATGGGAAAGATTTCCCACATGGTGGGAAAAGATACAGGTAAAAAGGTGCACTTACCCTTCTCTTCAGTTCCTCATTTTGTGAATGTCTGTAAAAAACAACTGAATAGGTTTGTCTAAATTATAAACCAAAAGTCCTTGTTACAAAATTCAGCACAGAATAGTAATTATACTTAATGCTTTCAGTAGAAAAACAAAGTAGCTTTGAGATTTGCACAGGAAAGCTGTGAGGCCAACCACGAGACCAAAATACTCTTTTAACGTTCCTTCAAAACAAAACCAAAGCAAAACAACAAACACACTTTGAAGGCAACCTACTATGCCATATTTATGCAGCAATCAAGTATGACTTTAAAGCCACGATTAACAAAAATAATAAACAGTAAGAACTACCATTTAAGACTATTGTCTAATTGTAAGAAAACACGGTTCTTTTTAAATATAGCTCCTTTTACATTTTTTTTCTTTCTTTAGAAAAGAGATGAAACAAAGTCCTGAATAGGAAGGAAGGAAGGAAGGAAAAAAAACCTTTTAGTTCCTTATAATTTACATATTGTATTTATAGTTGTATAAATTACTATGGCTTAAAGTAAAACATTAATTCCTAAGGGAAAGTATGAAAGGCACGCTTCCTTTGCTTAAGCATTTTGGGTAACTAATATGCTTACATTGCCCATAACAGCTTTTAAGTTCAACAGCTCTACCTGCTTTTACAAAACAAATATTCCTATATTCAGTCAAAAGAATATCTATAAAATATCTATAAAACTTAGGTAGTGACAAGACTAGGGGAAATGGAGCAAAGCTGGAGGTGAGTAGACTGAGACTGGACGTGAGGAGGAGGAAGCTGTTCAGCATGAGAGTGGTGAGAGCCTGGAATGGGTTGCCCAGGGAGGTGGTTGAGGCTCCATCCCTGGAGGTGTTTAAGACCAGGCTGGATGAGGCTCTGGCCAGCCTGATCTAGGGTAGGGTGTCCCTGCCCATGGTGGGGGAGTTGCAACTAGCTGATCCTCGTTGTCCCTTCCAACCCTGACCCATTCTGTGATTCCATGAAATTAAGAGTATTTTCCTAGTTCAAAACAATGTTGATGGGATTTCCATTTGTTTCCTATTTGAATTGTAAGGAAGGGTTGGGTTTTTTTGCTGATAAATGCAGCTTATTTCTGAGTATTAAAAAAAGAAAAAAAAAAGAGCTATGTTTGCCAAATCTTCATCCACAGGAGTGACAGGGGCTCTATTCGCAGACCTCCACATCATGAAAACCCATCTGTCTGAAGCCCTATGATGTCCATATAGTTCATTTTATGGGCTATGCAATTTAACCTCACACCTAATATTTCAATTTTTTTTCTCCATGAATTCACAGACACACTAACTATATTCTGGCCACCAAAGTCAACTACAACCAGCCACCACAGCAATTTCAAAAATACATTTTGCCCCTCAGAAACTAGGTTAGTAATGTAAAACTAGTTTTAAAAACAGAATACTTGTAGCTAATATATACCCTTCAAGGGAAAGGGAACCACACATAACAGGTTATATTAGTGATACTAGGTCAGCTTGCAGCTATTTCCTGTCTCCCACCCCTCCACAATACAAATCCAAAACCCAAATGTTTAAATCAAGATGACATCCACAGAAATGCTTACAGCTGTTCACTATTTAATACCACAATAACAGTCTCTGGAACAGAGAAGAGATCTGCACACTCTTTTCCTTGAGTATTATGAGATAAATAAGGATGTCCAGGGCCAAACTCCCACTCCCCATCAAAAAAAGATGGCTGCATTCCCAGATGTGCAGCAGCATAGTTTCAGTAGAACCACAGAGGATGGCCCTGTGTTGGTCACCCATCAGGTCTAGCCTCTCTGGCCAGAAGAGATGGGACAATATGAACCACCTTGCATTGAGAACAGAAATGTGCCTTCACAGTCGAGTGCTGTAATGATTTCATTACCGAACAGATAGGGTGCAGCAAAGCATATTAATAGTCTTCTAATTAATGCATTTCTTTTTTCCCCTTTGAAAAAACAAAAATCAGTGTGGTCATTTAACTGCAGCAAAGAACATCAGCTGAGGCCTCCCTTCTGAGCACGAAAAGTGTGAAGGCATCACAGGGTGGCAGGTTTCCTCCTGCCCAAGGAGATGCAGTAGCTGAAATGCACCTACACTGCTTTGTTCAGTATTTTACATTCTTTGCTCTCAGAAGCAAGGAAGACACATATAGACCTAGATTTTAAAATTTATGTTAAAAGTAATATAAGCACATTCTATTTTCAGAGCAGCACTAAAGCCTATACAGACAGTTGCCTCTGGTTTCTGTCAAACCTGAATGCACTTGGGGACTGGATCAAGAAGTCTGTGCATAGCCAAAACACACCACTTGCAAGTCACTGCTTGCTTTTTGGAAGTTTACTCTTTGTCTTGCAACCAGCCTCCTTCTGATGTGTTTAGCCCCTTGGCTACATCATCTCTGCTCCCTCCAACAGCTGTTTTCTCTCCCCACTCTGCTAATTTTCCCCCTCATACCCAATGACTGTACCAATGGCATACCTTTGTTTCCTTTAATGTGGAAATTAAAGCTTCTCGAAACTTCATGCCTCCAAACAGCAGCTAAGGAAACTGGTTTTATCTCTGCCTACTTATGTCTGCCTACTGGGAGACACTGGATTCAGCAGCTCATCTATTCAGACAGACAAGCTCAGCCAACCCAGTCTCCTTGCAGAATCAGCACGCAGGGAGGGATGTAAAAGTAGTTACAAGGGTATGAAAAACTTATAAAATCAAATCTATTTTCTAACAGAATCTTTAAAATGCATATAGATAAACTGCTCAAATAATCTCTACATTAACACAGGAGACCAGGGGAGCAAAGACAAGGTGCATGATCATCTGAAGAACCTGAAGATAGACAAGCGCTTGGGACTGGATGATATGCATCCCAGAGCCCTGAGGGATTTAGTTGATGTAGATGCCAAGCCACCCTGCACAATATTTGAAAAGTCTTGGCAGCCAGGTGAAGTCCCTGGGGACTGGAAGAAAGGAAACATTGCACACATTTTTAAAAGAGTAGGAAAGAGGACCCTGGGAACTACCAACCTCTCTGTCTCACCTCTGTGCCTGGGGAAGATTGTGGAACAGATCCTCCTAGATGCCATGCTAAAGCACACAGAGGACAGAGAGGTGATTCAAGATAGCCAGCCTGGCTTTACTAGGGGCAAATCCTGCCTGACCAACTCAGTGACTTTCTATGACAAGTGACCATTATCAGTAGGTAAGGGATGACCTACAGATGCGATCTATCTGGACTTCTGCAGGGCCTTTGACACAGTCCCTACTCAACAAGTCAGAAAGATACAGGTTTGATGAGTAGATTGTTCAGTGGATAAGGAATTGTCTGTATGGTCACATCCAGAGGGCAGAGGTCAGTGGCTGGAAGTTTTTTTGGCCAGGCTCGTTGTGGCTCTGGGTAGCATGATCTAGTTGAGGATGCCCCTGCTTACTGCAGAGGAGGTTAGATCAGATAACCTTTGGAGGTCCCTCCCAGCCCAGCCCATTCTATGATTGTAATTCTATGATGTAATATTTTCAAGATTGTAATAGAAAGAGGGAGGATACTTCTTTTTTTTTTTTTTAATTTATTTTAATGGCATAGTTTTAACCCCTATTCCATTCCAATACATTTGGCTAAAGAATACATTTGCCAGAGTATTATTTTTAGCTTGCTTAACACTGAAAGAATTCAGTACAAGCTCTCCACAGCATGGAACACTGTTCTCAACAGTCTCTGTTACAAATTAATGAAAGGCTGGCTGCTCCCTCTCTGCCTAAAGGCATCTACCATGCATCATAAACTTCAGTCATGTGCACTAAGGAGCAGGTCAGGGTACAACCTTACCCACAAGTCCAAAGGTAGCTCTCTGCTTCACATTCATTTTGGCAAGAGGATCTCTTGAGCCTTCTATACCACTAATTCTCCTGCCCTCTTCTTCCATTATCAGACTTCTCAAAAAGTGTCACACATTCAGAAAAAAATGAACAAATTCTCTAATCCTCTTTAAAGAATAGTATGCAGGACAATCACATGTATTTTTAATAGCCACGCTCCACCATCAAAATCCAATGCTGAATTTGAAGGAAAGAACAAGAATTAACTATTTACAAAATTGCATCAGATATAATTAGTGGTGATCTTTGGATTAAAAGCCCCCCACTCTAAACAAAGCCTATAAAGCATTTTAGCTGTGTACTTTGGAACAATTCCTGAAAACCAGGCTACACAGAACCTCCACCCAAACCACTGCCTTTAGATTGGTATTTATCAACAGAAAAGCAAATATAAAATTATAACATGAAATCACTTGAAAGACAAATATACGTAAATCACTAAAGCAACAATGAAAATGTTATATAGTTTAAGCAGATTTTTTAAGTGCTAAACACTGGTATAATACAGCAGCTCCTATTTGTATCAGTGGGAACAAGTTGCTACCGCAGACAAATTTAAATTAAAAAAAAAGTAAACAGTCTTTTAATGTTGTACTACATTCAATCCATTTAGTTTATAAGCCTTATGAGTTTTCTAAAGAAAAGGGACATTTTACAACTTAAAAGAGAGAAGAGCCAAGGGATTGTAATAATCTAATTTAAAACATAGTGTGAGTTATTAGATAACACTACACGCTATTTATTTTATTTACAGAGACATGGTAGGATGGGTCACACGACTGGAATGCTGTCATGGATGGCTGTGTAGTTTTTTGGAAAGACAGGCCAGCAAGATGAGGTGGTAGGGTTGCTCTTTATGTGAGAAAGCATCTGGAACATATTGGGCTTATGGGTAAGAATTTTGGGGCAGGCTAATATGGGTGACATTGTAGTGGGTGTTTACTACAGGCCACTTGATCAGAAAAAAAGAAGTTAATGAGGCCTTCTAGAGACAGCTGAAAGTAATCTCACAATCACACACCCTGGCTCTCATGGGGGACTTCAACCACCCTGATACTTACGTGGAAAGGCAAAGCAAGGCACACAAAGGTCCAGAAGGTTCCTGCAGGAATGGATAATTTTGTTTAAAAAGGTGGTGCAGGAATCAACAGAGAGGTTTGCTGGTGAACCTTGTTCTAACAAAAAAAAAGAAGGTCTGGTTGAGGATATGAAGGTTAAGCATCATTTTGGCTGCAGTGACCATGAGATGGTAAAGTTCAGAATCATTCGAATAAGCAGCAATGCACCAAGTAAGACTGGAATTCTGTCCTTTAGAAGACCTAAATCAGACCCCTTCTGAGACCTAATGGACAAAACCCCATGACTTAGGACTCTAGAAGGTAGCAGGAGTGAAGAGAACTGATTAATATTCAAGCACCACCTCCTCCAGGCTCAAGATCCCTATGAGTAAGAGCTGTGTATCCCTATGAGTAAGAGTTGAAGGAGAGCTCCACAGGTAAGAAAGGAGCTTCTGGTAAAACTCAAATGGAAGAAGGAAGTTTATGGTATGTAGAAAAAGGGATTGGCCACTTGGGAGGAATACAGGAACACTGTAAGAGTATGTAGGGATGCAATGAGGAAAGCTAAGGCCCTCATGTAAGTAAATCTGTCAAGGGATGTCAAGGACAACAAGAAGGGTTTTGAGTACATCAGTATCAGTAGCAAAAGGAAAATTAGGGAAAATATGGGCCTTCTGCTGAATAAAATGGGAGGTGACAGAGGACATAGAGAAGCTGGAGTTACTGAATGCCTTCTTTGCTTCAGTCTTTACTGCTTTGACCAGCCTTCAGTCCCTGACAGTGAAAGTCTGGAAGAAGACTCTCCCTTAGTCAAGGAGGACTGGGTTAAAGATGATCTAGGCAAGATGGACACCCACAAATTCCTATGCCCTGACTGGATGCACCCATGAGTGCTAAAGAAGCTTGCTAAGGTTACTGCCCAGCCATTTTTGAAAGGTCATGGAGCACAGCAGAGGTGCCTGAGGACTAGAGGGAAGCCACTGTCACTCCAGTCTTCAAAAAGCATAATAAAGATGACCCAGGAAACTTTAGTCCAGTCAGCCTCACCTCCATCCCTGTGATGGAACAGCTCATTCTGGAGGTCATCTCTGAGAGTGTGGAGGAAAAGAAGATTATCAGGACTATTAAACATGGATTCAAAAAGAGGAAATAATGCTTGACACTTCTGATAGTCTTCCACGATGGTGTGACTAGCTGGGTAGATACATAAAGAGGGAGCAGTGGATGTTGTCCACATCAGCTTTAGCAAGACCATCTCTCATAAGAAGGGTGGATTAGCTATGTGAACTGTGAAGTGGATTAAGGGTTGTGATGTATGGCGTAGGGTCTAGTTGGAGGCCTATAGCTTGTGGTGTTCTCCAGGGGCCAGTATAAGGCTCAGTTTGTTATTTTAAATTCTAAAGTAATATTGTTCCTATTTAATTGATATTTTATATAACATCTTGTTTCTCATCCTCGTCAGCTGCTGATCAACATGTTTGTCAAAAGTAAGATGCTACAATAAGACTGCCTTTGTTATTCACAAATTAGTATTTAAAAAATAAAGGGTGGGACTCATTAAAATAGCACTGCTGCCAAGTGGTTTGAGCAATAAAAATGCCTGTGGAAGTATCAAATAATAACAGCCACCATTGATAACTATGTACAGCACACAAAAAGAGGAACTTCAGTTACTATTTGTGGAAGTCACAACTTTCAGAATTAGAGTTTGGTTCCTCCTTAATTTATACATACCATCTAACCCATAAGCATAGATATTAACAGGGCTTCACAGACCATTGGTTAATTAAAGAAATCTTAACTCAGTTTTTTTGGTAGCATATTAAAAAAATTCAGTGCCCTGGCCACAAAGTGAGTGGCAGTGTTCTCAGAGTGTTGTGAGACTGATCCTTCTACTAGAGCACTGCCAAACCTTCCATGACCGAAATGAACAAGAGTCGTCAGCAAAGACGGAAAGTCACCAAGTAGAGCACAGGTTACTGATATGTGGAAAAGTCAACAAGGAACAATTTCTCACATGAACAACTATTGGGCAGATCACCAAATGGTATACCTGTGAAAACTGAGAAAGTGCTTTTTCTTGACAATGTATACTTGATCTATGAATCATTGGCAAACATGGCACTCAGCTAGACAAAGGGTGAGAAGAAGGATCCAAGGAACTACAGACAGTGGAGAAAACCTGGTGATGAGTCTGGAGAACAAGTCTTAAAACGTGTGGCTGAAGGCGTTGTTTAGTCTGGAGGCTGAGAGGAAATCTCATCGCTCTCTACAACTACCTGAAATGAGGTTGTAGCACGTGTTGATGTCTTCTCCCTAGTAACAAGACAGGATGGGAGGAAATGGCCTCCAGTTGCACCATGGGAGGTCTAGATTTGGTACTAGAAGAAAATTCTTCACTGAAAGGTTATCAAACACTGAAATAGGCTCCCCTAGTGAGTGGTGGCTAAATCACCATTGCTGGAGGTGTTTAAAAGAGCACAGATGTGGTACTAAGGGATGTGGTTTATCACCAGACTTGGCAGATAATGGCTGGACTCAACAATCTTAAAGATCTTTTCCAGACAGAACAACTGTATGAATCTGTGATGGCAGCAAGACATTGGACATCCATAAAGAACAAATGGACTCAAAAAATAACTAAATTATTGAATGACTCTGCAGGTTTTTTAAAACACAAATACTTGGGCACAACTTTTAGCTAAGAAAGTCCCTCAACCACTAATTTAGGGACCCTACCATGGGGAAAAAATCATTATGTATACTTCATGAATTTCCTCACATTTTTCTCTCCAAGCATCTGTAATAGCTGCTTTTGGATAGAGTATGGAACAAAATGGACACTTGGCCTGACTTGAACATGCCTACACTTCTGTTCTCATGAAATACCGGAACTCATGCCAAATACCTTATGAGGTCAGATAAAGCAACAGGCACAAAATGAATGCAGACATTAGACTCTTATTCCCCTCTCAGTTCAGACAGCATTAATCATCATTCCTGCAAACAGCATTAATATAATGTGAGACACAACAAATTTGGACAAAGTTGTGTATAATTATGAGAAACAAAATTGTAAATCACAAAAAAAAAAAACCTTTAACCTCTTTAATATGCAGGATTTCTTTCGCTACCAGGAAACAAATCATGATCTATGGCCAACAAATTAGGGACACACAGATTAAAAAGCTGAGGCTGTATTCTACAAAGAGGTCAAATGCTGGTCTACTTTTTAAAGCTTTTCTATATCAGTGGAAGTCAAAAATGGACTGGTGGACCCTGTATCTGAGGAGTACCCCAGCATTGTATACAGGTCCTGTCCAGTACACAGGATACAAAACAATATAAAACCAAAAGGCTGTGCTGATTGGGTAGGCTGAAGAGTTGGGTGGGGAGAAACCAAATGAAATTCAACAAGGACAAGAGCACAGCCTTCCACCTGGGGCAGAACAACTACATGTCAGTATAGGCTGAAGGGCAGCTCCAGTGAGAAGGACCTGTGAGTCCTGATGGACAAATAGTTTACCGTGAGCTAGCAATGTGCCCTTGTGGCCAAGAAAGACAATGGCATTCTGGGATACATTAAGTACAGTGTGGGCAGCAGGTCAAAGGAGGTTCTACTCCTCCACTACTCTGCCCTAGTAAACCTTCTTCTGGAATGTTGTATCCTCGTCTGGCATTCCCAGTTCAAGAGAGACAAGGAAGTACTGCACGGAATCCAGTGGAGAGCTACTAAAATGATTAGAAGACCAGATGATCTACCTTATGAGGAAAGGTTGAAAGAGCTGGTTTTGTTTAGCCTGGAAAAGAGACTGAGTGGGGGACTTCATTAATGCTAGTAAATAACTAAAGGGCAAGTGTCAGAAGGATGGAGCCAGACCCTTCTCAGCAGAATACAAGGTCAGAACAAGGGGCAGTGGACACAAATTGGAAGACAAAAGGCTCCATGTAAATGTAAGGAAAAGATTCTTCACTTTGAGGGTGGCAGGCTGTTCAGAGAGGGTGCAGAGTCTCCATTCCTAAAGGTATTCAAAACCTGCTTGAATGTGTTCCTGGGTGATTTACTTGAGGTGATCCTGCTCTGGTGTGTGTGTTGGACTGGATAATCTCCAGATGTTCCTTCCAACCTGTATAACCTTTCAGTATAACAAAGAATAAGAACTCATCTAGGCCAAGATTTCTGCTTCCTGTCTCTCAAATGTTACTTTTATTTTGCTTGATTAACTATCAAATTTCCATCAAAATCTACAATCCCTCCAGATTTATCTGGAAGTCTCCAAACGGCAAACCAAATCCAGCTACCCTGGTTTAGGGGGTGTATTGAGGGTCTGTTTGGTAACACAGTACATTATGGTACTTACTGCATAAGTTATAATAAAAGAAGAACTAGGTACAGAGGAATGCCTCACAACTTTTCTCAAAAACTAGAGTTATTAAATCCTATGTGGAAAGCAATAAACCAAACAAGATTCATTTTTGTCATCATTGCTTTATCATGAAATAGTATTCTTTTGGACAGAATTTTCTGCCCAGATTCTATTTACTGTTACACTGAACAGCCATCAGGAATGACAACAACATTTCAGCCTGGGAAACCAGCATGACTTGTATGCTTGTATCAGTTGAGATTCTCTTTCCCAGTTAGGTGACATATGAGAACTTGTTCTTTCTAGTAAACAAAAATGAAATCAAGAGGACAACTATTTCAGTTATTAAGGAGAGTTACAGGGAAACAAAACTTGCAGATTGGTCCAAATGGCTGAGAATGCCTCTGTCTTATTTTAAGCAATTAACTCTACTCACAAGACAACCTGCAACTTCCTGTTGCTTCTGCTCAGAAGCACGTCCGCTGAAAAAGTACACCACCTTACTGTTCCCGAGTATAAGATTTTTGACGTGAATACTCACTCCTCTGGAGGTACACCTTACTCAAAGAGCCAGTTAGTTTCCTTTATTTTTTTCCTATATTAATAAAACCATGAAGGAGCTGAAAGTAACTATAAAAGATCATATTATCTAATTCCTATCATGAGATATAAGCTAGTATAGTTAGATACTCCTTGAGATTTTTTTGTGTTTAGCCTGTTTCTGGAAATCTCTAATCTCAAATTGTATTCCACAATATCTTTAATTATCTATTTCAGTGCCTAACAATTCACATAAATTAATTCTTGTGAATATGCAGAGGGCTAAACCACAGAATAGATGCAGGGTATTAGGCAACTGACACAAAACTTGCATACCTAAGGCAGTTCATATTTTTCCATTATTCATCCCAAGCCATGCTGCTTTCTTTTTCCACCCTTCTCTAAGAGAAGGCAGTAACTCTTACAAAGCCTTTGTGTCTCCCACAACCCTTGTTTGGTTGTTTTTTTTTTTCTATGAGACTATTACAGTTTCAGGACTAGAGTCCTAAATCATAAATAAAAGTTTTCCAGAGAATTTGAGAGCGTACAGGAGGATGGACTCTAACAGGGGCTGAACAAAATATAAGAGATATGTTTATCCCATTCTGTTGGTCTTAAAGATTCTATATACTCTGTAGTTACAGCATGCTCTTTCTTTCTCCTGTTTTCCTTCTGTACGCCTCTGAACTTTGCTTTACTCATCTCCATGGTTGGGGTTATTGGTAAGAACACTGACTGGGAGTGAGAAGAGGCATTGTCCAAGGGAGTGTAGAGGAGGGTAGATGGGCTATTGTCTAGTTGTATATAGGTATTTGTATATGTTTATTACCTTTTGCAAATAGTAATTCTGTTTTACTTCCAAATTATGAGTAAGTATGGTAATTTACCTTTGGGAGGTAAATCACAAATTCTATGCGGTGTAAAAGCACTACAGAAATGAAGAAAAGTCACTTCCTTCAAGATCTTCTTGCAGATTGTAGAGAATCATAGAATCAACCAGGTTGGAAGAGACCTCCAAGATCATCCAGGCCAACCTAGCACCCAGCCCTATCCAGTCAACTCGACCATGGCACTAAGTGCCTCATCCAGGCTTTTCTTGAACACCTCCAGGGACGGTGACTCCACCATCTCCCTGGGCAGCCCATTCCAATGCCAATCACTCTCTCTGGCAAGAACCTCCTCCTAACATCAAGCCTAGACCTCCCCCGGCACAACTTGAGACTGTGTCCCCTTGTTCTGTTGATGGTTGCCTGGCAAAAGAGACCAACCCCCACCTGGCTACAGCCTCCCTTCAGGTAGTTGTAGACAGCAATGAGGTCACCCCTGAGCCTCCTCTTCTCCAGGATAAATAACCCAGCTCCCTCAGCCTCTCCTCATAGGACTTGTATTATTAAAGCTTTTTCCTACAGCTCCTGTGTAAAGTCCTCTACCTGAGACCTCATCAGTTCTACACAGACAATACCTTAAATCATAAACCTCTGACAATACTTGTCCTCTGACTATAAAACCCAGAGTTCCATTGGCTAGGCTACGTTAGCTTTTTATTCCACTTTCAACACATTTACAAAACACAGCAAATTGTGCTTACTTTTTATAATTTCAGTGCATTGTATTTGGACTGCCTTTCCAAATTGTCGAAACAACTGCTTTTCAAACAACCTTCTCACATGTAGGAATGCTTTTAAAACTTCCAGCTAAGGCATAGGACCCAATATAGTGAATTTAGGCTTACTAATAATAGGTATGCTTCTGTTCAACATCCCTCATGACTCCTTATGATCAACTAGCAGATTAACAAGGTCTGTAGATCACAATTTGAAAGTCGTATACTGCCATTACTTCAAATTCACCTTGAATTTCAACATCTTAATGCAACAACACAGCCTGCTGCTGTCCACAAATACATTCTCTGTATTCTACTAACCAAATGTTTAATAAAAATACAGAATAAACCAAAACAGAAGAGTCACTGGGTGTCCTGGAGTCCTGTGTACCCCAAAATTCCTCTCCCTCTGTAGTTTGAATGGGAGAGGAAAAAAGGCACGAAAAGACCTGTTCCCCCCGCCCTGCCCTGCAGGCATGAAGGGGGGGAGCAAGGGACCCTTCCAGCAAGAGGGGTGTCCCGTGCAGGGCCCGCGCTGGAATCGGCTGGGGATTGGCTGTGGTCTTTGCGCCTAGGAAGTGNCCAGGGACAGGGCTGTCTCCGCTTTGGACTGCTTCACCTTAAGCACCTCCTTTATGCAGCTTTACAGCTCTTAATGACCCTTGGAGGCTTCTGAAAGACCCGAAGGGACAAGCATTTGGACCGCCCTTCCATTCAAGCCAGCGTGATTGGCTCAGCCTTATATTGACTGGGGATGCTATGTATTTAATAGCTTAATCCTTTTCCAACTTCTGACTCCCAAACTAGTCAAGTCTACCTATGGTATCTGTGTAGATCTTCTCAACCAACTGAACCTGCTAATTAAAACTTAATCAATTTCTGAATATAGTTTTGGGGGCGGTTTTCGGGAAAATAAAATAACTCTATTTTTATATAAATTCCTGACTCAGCCACATTAACTCCCTGCCTCCATAACACTGGGCCTATCTGAAATGCCCTCTCATAGTTGGTAGTGAGCCATTAATGACACTTGGGATACTTTCTCTCAACCACATGTACGTTCACTTTACAGTGATTTCATGTGGCATTTCCAAGACATTCTATGAATGTGAGACAGTCACAAATACCACATGCAGGTACTGCACGAGAAAAAGAAGTTAAGACACCTCACACATCCTCTGATCAGCTTTTATCTTCTAGGCTAGCTGTACTGTGAAGAAAGGAAATTAGAAGTGCTTGACACAGTTTGATCTGGATAAATCTATACGGGTTGCTTATCAATTTTATTATCCCAAAGGTACTTACAAAGTGACTGGTTAATAACTTGTTGAAAAAATGCATGGGGATTAAGGTTCCATTGAGTGGTTTATAATTCCTTTCCTCTTTAAGGTTTGATTGACTGGTTTATGATTCCCTTCATTTTTCACAGCACCTTTAAAAAAAAAAAATAAAAATACGGAAAGACAGAAATAGGGAAACTAAAATGTTCCCCAGTCCTTCAGAGAATCTCCTCCTGTTCTCTGAAAGACAGTCTGAAGACTTGGACTAAAGAGTCCCTGACAAAGAAGAGAGGGACAACAGTGACTTCCCAGTTGAGCAACTTGCCAGTTCTGAGCATGGTGAGCTATTAAAGTTAGTGAAAGAGCAAGATATACACAGAGGCTTAAGTAGCATGCTGAGGTCTCTGAAGATGTTGAAGAGAAAAATGATGAGAAGTGGACCTTACCAAGGGCGATTCCTCATCATCTAGATGAAAAAATGTAACTAGCTTGCTACCTGGAGGGACATTAGTGGTTCAAATTTTTTTTTTTTAAATATTAATAAAGACATTAGAGGTGTTCAAGAAAAGACTGGATGTGGCACTTAGTACTATAGTCTAGTTCACTGGATAGGGCTGGGTGCTAGGTTGGACTGGATGATCTCGGAGGTCTCTTCCAACCTGGTTGATTCTATTCTATTCTAAAATAGCCTAAGCCACTAATTTTATTGCTTACTTTCAAAATCCTGTCAAGGAACAGTTAAACAGACTGGTTCACGAGATGTTTAACAATACACTTCTGAGCAACTCAGTAAAACTCTTTGGCCAGATCTGGGACCTGCTCAGGTATTGTCTTCAGCTGCACTGCTGGCAAAGCAGAGGGAAGCTGCTTTGAGGCAGTCCTTATTCCTGTAGCAGGAGACTATTGTGCTATAACGGAAATACTGTTAGCTCTCAACTGCAGTCAACACTGCCTCTTCCCTGTCAAGTTTTCCCATAACGTGAGCACCTAAGAAGGCCAGTAGTTAAGAAATTCTCCATGAGACTAAGAGACAGCTCACTCTTGTCAGAGACAGGAGTCACAACTCATCCTGAGACCCCATCAGGACACAGAGAATGCAGCAGGAGTAGTAAGAAGGCAATCTTCTGTAACTGCTTTGAAGTAAATAGAAATATCAGGTTTCCTAGAGCATAGGCTGAACATTAGATTGGGCATATGAAGTTGAGACTACTCCACTAATATGCGTTATTACACACTAATTAAAGCAACCTGCTGGTAGTGCCAGGAACAACACTATCATACGCATAGTGATTTAAATATTTCGCACACTAACCTCTTTAATCTTCAAGACACTTCATAAGGTGCTTTTCTCCATTTTAATGAGCAGTTAGAAGACTTACCAAAAAATCCACTTAGAAGAACGGAACTGAATACTACCATACTAGAGAGAACCACAGTAATATACACGGATGAAGAAGGACTGGACCAGAACATTGCTCAGCCCTTACTCCTGATAAATATTCACAATTTCCTTAGCTAAGTTCAGACTTGTTTTTTTGTTTTGGTTTTGTTGTTTGGTTGTTTTGGGTTTTTTTTGACAGCACCAACTATTTGTACCTTAGCATTCAACATAAACATGGCCGGAATCAGCAGAGCCTTTACTATGACATATTAAAGTAATTCAGCAACAAAGCTGGCAAGGATTCTTCTACACTGATCTATGCTGGCAAACATCTATTTAAATAAGCAGTAATCCTTACACTGGGATTTGGATCAAAATTTTAATGAACAGGATTGGCCTTCAAATACATAATACTGAACTGAATAAATTATTTTTTATTTATAAAGTTCCATATTAGCAGAAATAAACCATTTTTCATAAAACACAGGAGATGAAAATAGACTGGACAGTCTCTCACTAGTTTAGGAAAAGGAGAGCCATACTGACTGACTCATCCGTTGTTCACGAGTGACATGCCTCTACTGTAACGTTGCCGTGTCTCCGTGTGGTAGGTAAATCATACTGCCTCATCCATTTTTTCAGTGATTCTGTACAGAAGTAAATGTAACACAGGGATAAACTGTAACACACTTCTCTAAAGCACAGAACAAGGAAAGGAAAGTCAATTATCTAACTAAATCAATAGTCTGCTACTGGAAAGTAACAAAAAAGTCTGCATCTACTATTCACAAGACAAAAAAATGTACTGGAAAAGAAGCAATGGTGCCTTGACACACAGCTCATTCCACATTTTCCCTTTCTACAGTATGTATTATTTTCTATAGGACTTAAATAAACATTTTGTTTAAACAG
This sequence comes from Tricholaema leucomelas, assembly GCA_013400475.1. Lineage (NCBI taxonomy): Eukaryota > Metazoa > Chordata > Aves > Piciformes > Lybiidae > Tricholaema lacrymosa > Tricholaema leucomelas. The sequence continues at coordinate 35,188 of WAAF01020439.1, forward strand.
ATCCTTAAGTTTAGAAGGATGGTTTATACTTCCCAGTTTAAACAATTACAGTGGTGCATACTTGACTAATGGATTGCCTTAGCAGACCTTAACAATTCACAAACTTGAAGGGAAAACATCACAGGAGCAAAAACATCAGTGTTTGAACTAAACACTATCAAACTGAAGACTAGGCACTGGCATCTAGTTTTACTTAGTAACAGTGATCCAAATCAATAATTTTCCTATAAATGTTCCAAAAGCACTGTTAATTCTTTTTTCCCTTTTTAGAACTAGTGTAAGTAGAAAAGGGAATAGAATAAGATACTGAAAGAAATAGACCCTTTCTAAAGAAATATTAAATACAACAGGTCAATGAAATAACTAGAGCACAGTAGAGAAAGCATAATTGTTAGCTTGTTTCTGTAAGATAACACAGAATACAGCTGGAGAGATCATCTTTGTAGGCCTCAGATAAGGAGATGATGAATCATGGAAGGAAAAGTAGTAAATCGTGAAGTAAGCAGTTTCCTAGAAGACAAGAAAGAACAGAGAGTCTTCTCTGTTGTTTAATTATGACTCACTAAGTTCTCACCTCTCTGAGCATGTGTGAAACTATGCATCAATTAGTGAACAGGCTGATAAAGAAGACAGGAGTGTCAGAGCAGAAGGAAATCAGGGGGGATTGTTCTTGAAGCCCCTTTCACAAAATTAGCCAGATGGGAGTATGCATGCAGAAAATCCATTTGCATTTATTACCATGAGCTCCACAAGATTAATGGACATGTTAACGATTTCTTAGAAAAGCAATGAACATGCATCTATGTTGATTTTATAAGACTGTGTCCAAATCCTATTTGGTGTGCACGAACTTTGTGGAATTATTCACTCATGCATCAGGCCATAAATAAATGCCTTTTTGCTCCCTAACACCTTCAAACTGGTCTTAGAGAATTTGAATCTGTTATTTTCAGTAAAACTATGACAAAGATGATTAAGAGAATGGAACATCTGTCTTATAAGGAGAAACCAAGGGAGCTGGGGCTCTTAAGCTCAGAGAAGAGGAGACTGAGGTGTGACCTCGTCAATGTTTGTAAATATGCAAAGGGCGAGTGCCAAGAGGCTGGAGCCAGGCTCTCCTCAGCGATGCCCGATGACAGGATGAGGGGCAATAGGTGGAAGTTGAGGCATTGGAAGTGTCATGTAAGCATGAGGAGAAACTTTTTCACTGCGAGGGTGACAGAAGGCTGGAACAGGCTGCCCAGGGGAGATGTGGAGTCTCCCTCCCTGAAGATGTTCAAAACCTGCTGCGATGGTCTGGGTGTTCCCCGCCCCCCCACACTTTGGAAATCACCGAGACTAGACTCAGGTGGCTTGGGAAATTGAATGAAGCTTTTATATTTACAGCTAATACAATATACAAGCAGATATTTACAGTATATACAGTTATATACAGAAATATACAAGGTGAAAGGTAATACAGAAACACAATGGCTCTCCCAGAAACCTGAGTACCCAGGAGGGGCTCCCAACCGCCCCTTCACCTTCTCCCTGCCCCCCCCCTCAACCTCACCCCAGTCCCAAGGAAGAATGGAGGTCCGGCCAGGGGGTTAGGAAGCAAAGTGGATTAGGAAAGAAAAAAAAATGGAGGGTGAGATTAGAGAGAGAGAGATGCAGCTCTGAGCACTCCAGCAGGAGAAGTGCCTTTTTCTATGTTTTGATTCTTATTCTTATATCTCTCAGCAAGCCTATGAGGGAAGTAGACATCAGTCTTGTTTTCCTTCCACAGCCTGTAATCTAGTTCCTCTCACCAAAACATTCTAGCTAGCTTCAAACTAGCACACCTGCCTGGATGTGTTCCTGTGTGATCTGGTGCAGGTGATCCTGCTTTGGAAGGGGGGTTAGACTAGATAACCTTTTGAGGTCACTTCCAGCCCCTGACATCCCGCAATATCGTCATTCAGTTCAACAGAAAACTGCATTTATCCGAGCTGAACACAAATAAGATTTTTTTTACTATGGTTATGCCAGACAAATTATGTTTTCAGATGCACAAAATGTATTACCTCAATAAACATATATTTATGGTATCTATTAAGTAAAGCAAACTCGTGTCTCCTCAGGTTAGGAGGTGATCTGCTAGAGAGCAGCGCCATGGAGAAGGATCTAGGAGTCCTTGTGGACAAGTTATCCACGGGACAGCAATGTGCCCTTATGGCCAAGAAAGTCAATGGTATCTTGGAGTGCATTAAGACTGTGCCCAGCAGATCAAGGTCAGCTCCAGGGAGAAGGACCTGACAGTCCTGATGGACAACAAGTTTACAATGAGCTAGCAATGTCTCCAAGTCTCTCTTGACTAAGAAAGACAACAGGACTCTGAGATATATTTCTGTATGATAGAAACATAGAATCACAGAATAATTTAGGCTGGAAGGGACCATAAAGATCATCTAGTTCCAACCACCTTGGTATGGGCAGAGGCAACTTCCACTAGATAAGGCTGCCCAATGTCCCATGGCCTTGAACATTTCTAGGGAGGTGGCATCCACAACTTCTTTGGTCAACCTGTTCCACACTGGTGAGTGTCTCTACCACGCTCACAGTGAAGTGTTTTTGACTTGTATCTAATCTAAATCTACTCTCAGTTTGAAGACATCACTACACACCTTTGTAAAGTGATAGTGTCCTATCACTACATACCCTTGTAAAAAGCCCTTCTTCAGTTTTCCAGTAGAGCCTCTTTTTGGTACTGGAAGGCAGCTAAAAAGTCTCCCTGGAGTGTTCTCCAGGCTGAGCAATCTGAGCTGGTCTCTTCACAGAAGAGGTGTTCCAGCTCTCTGATCATCTTTGTGGCTCTCGTCTGGACTCACTCTGACAGATTTATGTCCTTATGTTGGGGGCCCCAGAGCTGAATGCAATACTACAGATGGGGTCCTCCTTCCCCTCCCAATCTCTCATTATTCAGTCTCCTTCATCACTAGTTTTTTCAGGATCCCAAGTTTTAGTACTAGCTGTCTATGTGAGTACCCTAGAATAGCACTATGGTTTGTTTTATCTAAGGCAAAGGAAACTATATACACACATATGCAGTGGATATATTACATCCTTACAAAAATAACCCAAAAGCTAATAGCTTCTCCTCAGAAAAATAACCTATCCTTAAGATGATTTCACAACACATCCTAGCCCCGTACATTTCATTTGTGTTGTATTTTGGTTTGGTTTTGTTTCCTACTTTTGTTTCTTCTCCCTCTTGAAATACTAGAGCAAGCTCTGTCATGCATGGATTCAGAAAGTACAATCAGCCAAAAGTTGCAGATCTCTCAGAGTTGATATGTCCATCTGTCAGTTCACAGCAGGAGAACAATAGCAGCTTCAATATAGACACAACAAGCTCACACAATCCTTCCTCAGCCAGACAGAAAATCTGCCTTAGCTGATAGCTAGCTGCCTGTGAAACTCCAGACAGATGTTCCTGTGTAACACCAGGATCAATTGCTGCTTTCTTGTTCCAGTATTTTCAAAGTCCTCATTTGTTCACAGCAACAAAAAATAGTCAGTTTACTGCTTGTAGTCTCTACAAAGCTTTGGGAAAATCAGATTCCAGAACAAGATAGAGGAAGCAAAGCATGCACTAATTTGCAATTTTCTGCTCTTGAGGCCTGTTTTAAAAGTAGGTGATCCCTAAAGCTTGACAAAGACTCTGCTTGTATTTGTATAATGATTTTCTAGAGCTATGCTCAGCAGCCTCCGAAGATTTCCATAAATCTGTTTAACAGACAGAGCATATTGTATTGCTTCTCTACTGCTGAACAAAAAACAAGCCAATAAAACTTTGATTTTTAAAAAAAATTATTCACTTCACATTTATTTGTCCTGAAAAGCTCTAGATAGAAAAATTAATTATTTTTAAAACATTCTAATTTAGTCTTTAAATGGCTATGCAGAAAAATAGGCAAAGCACTAGTGGAATTTCTAGTAAAAAAGTCACTGATAATGCTCAATGAATTTATACGTCTAAAAATAATCTCACCATGTCCACATGTAAAACTTTTGTTTCAGTAATATATGTTTGCTTTTTTTCTTTGACATTGAGTATCATTAGGTTTTGATTACACCAAATTTGCAACCCTGGGTCCTTCACAGGTCTCACATTTTCCAGAAGTAAACAAGTGGCTTGCTTTAAACAATACGATCATGCCGGTGTCCTGTGCCCTACTGTAAGGTTTGCCTCACTGAAAAAAGGATTTTAAAACAACTTTAACAGCTAGTTACTGGGGGCACAATGAAAATGGACATCTTAGAGTACCTTCAGAAATCAATGCCAGGATTTAAAACTAAGCAAATCCCCAATTAAGCAAAAGAATCTCGAGCATGATAAAACTTTGCAAGAAGGCAGCTGATCACTTACGCTGTAAAAACTTCACTAGTTTTTATTCAAGAAGGCTGTTACCCATATTTCCTCTTCACAATGACCAAAAAGACTGAGAGGGGTGACAGTCCAAGAAAGGAAAGAAAATAATGCCTGGGAAGGAGCAAGAATAGAGTGCTCAAAAGACGACAATGGAATCGAAGTACAGGCATGTTACTGAAAAGATCTATGCTTTATACAGTATTAGAATTCTAAAGTTTTGCTTCAAAATTTTATTTGTGCCTCAAATATTTCTCAACATTTTTCAGGCACTGGCTGTAAAGTTCTCCTTATGAAAATCACTTCCCATTTTTTAAAGTATAAAGAAAATTCATTTTCTTTTGCCATCCCTCAAACATCTAGTTCAGTTTCTCCTACCTAGCAAAAGCAACTGATCATGCATTACCACTTTAAAATTTGCTCAGTAGGAACAAGTATAAAAATTGATAAAAGAATATCTCAAATCCCAATACAGCATAGGTATACAACAACGGGGGGAGAAAAATGCAAGGAAAACTCTTACAGAGGGGATTTGGGCTAGTTTGGTTTTGGATGGCAGGGACTGTTTGCTTTCTCATCTGTTTTGTGGCTTGGAAATGCCTGAAGCAATGGATAGCACAGATTGAGGAGGAATAAGAGTGCAGCTGGAAAAGTCAAAGGGTAATAGCAAATCAAATTCCTCACCGTTAAGCAACAGAACAAGAGCTAAACCTGCCACAAAGGAAAATTAAATCTGAAATACCTGCTATTCACTTGTATCTAAATCTGTTAATTCAGTTGTCACTTTCCATGTACATCACCATATTTTGTGAGGCCACGTCTTAATACATATGCTCTATATTTTCCAGTAAGAGGTGCTTTCCATAAAAACAGATTATTTTAGGCATACTTTAATTGACTTCTCATTCTGCAAAACAAAAAGTCAAATTCTAAAAGGCCAAATTCTTCTTCTCAACAAGATTAACTAAGCTGACTCAGTTGATGCAAACTTATCTCTTAAAGAACAAAGTTTCAGGTGAACACTACAACTTTCCTTCTTTCCTTGCATTAGGGTCCATAGATCTACTATAATGGGACCTGTGCCTCCAGGAAGCAGAATGGAGAAATAGTTTTCCAGTGTGGACACATAGCACAATGTAAATGAGCATCCCCCTCCTTCCTCTGCTCTTTCCCCCTCAAAAATTATATATACTGGTAACATCTGCAGTAAATAAGGACAGAGAATGAAAAATAAAAGTTCATAATACTGAACAAGCACAGATAACTAGATCCTTATTCAAATTCTACAACTGTTAGAGCAGAAAGCTCCTAAAGGACTCAGTATTGCTACTAAAAGGAAGGATAAACAGTTTTCAAACTAAATACAAAATGGTGAATGGCCATGACAGACTTTTTACAAATCTATTTTCTCCCAGGAAAGTTCTCAAATTCAGGTGAAGTGTCCCAGTGGAGATGAAGTAGATCCCAAGATACAGCAAGAAATTTTAATACAGTGCTGGGAGAAATGAAGTCCCAATCTATATACTGAAGGCCTGGAATAAAAAGTGTACTTCAAAGAACAATTTAAAGCTGTGATCCTTACGAAGAATACTTCTCTTGCATGTGTTAATAGCAGTACAAAAATCAAATTTTTGCCTAAAATTCTCACAAAGAGTCTTGACGTTTATGCTTAGTGTTTAAGACACCATTTAACTGCTGGACTTCACATAAATCAGTACAGCCATAAACCAGTACAGCACTTGTCAAGTTGACATCTTTCTGAAGCGTAGCTCAGCAATGTACCTTATTATCCAAATACTCATTTTAAAGCCTTAAAAACCAAACAAACCAAATGAAAAACAAACAAACACACACTACTTCCCACTGTGCTCTCACACATTGCCTGCAGAAACGGATTATCATTCAGAGTTTCCAGCTGCAAGGAGAAAGATCATAAACTCATTGACAAGATTCATGATGTACTGTGTACTTACTTCCACACAGCTGCAAGACCTGTTTTGCCCACTGGCACTGTCACCATGCACCAGTCAGTCCTTCACGTAAACACAAAAATCATAGAAACAAACAGGTTGGAAGAGATCTCCAAGATCATCCAGGCCAACCTATCACCCAGCCCTAGCCAGTCAACTAGACCATGGCACTAAGTGCCCCATCCAGTCTTTTCTTGAACACCTCCAGGAACAGCAACTCCATCACCTCCCTGGGCAGCCCATTCCAATGGCAGATCACTTCCTCTGGCAAGAACTTCCTCTTAACATTCAGCCTGGACCTCTCCCGGCACAATTTGAGACTGTGTCCCCTTGTTCTGTTGCTGGGTGCCTGGGAGAAGAGACCAAATCACACCTGGCTACAACCTCCCTTCAGGCAGTTGTAGACAGCAATGAGGTCACCCCTGAGCCTCCTTTTCTCCAGGATAAACAACCCCAGCTCCCTCAGTCTCTCCTCATAGGCTTTGTGTTCCAGGCCCCTCACCAGCTTAGTTGCCCTTCTCTGGACACGTTCCAGCACCTCAACATCTCTCTTGAATTGAGGAGCCCAGAACTGGACACAGTACTCAAGGTGTGGCCTGACCAGTGTTGAGTACAGGGGAAGAATAACCTCCCTTGTCCTACTGGCCACACTGNCACCTGCTCCTAGCTTGGTGTCATCTGCAAACTTACTAATGCTGAACTCAATCCTCTAGTCCAGATCATCAATAAAGATGTTGAACAGGACTGGGCCCAGCACTGATCCCTGGGGAACACCAGTAGTGACTGGCTGCCAACTGGATGTGGCACCATTCACCACCACTCTCTGGGCCCAGCCCTCCAGCCAGTTCTTGACCCAGCACAGAGTGTATCTGTCCAAGCCATGAGCTGCCAGCTTTGCTAGGAGCTTGTTGTGGCAGACACTGTCAAAGGCTTTGCTGAAGTCCAGCTAGACTACATCCAGGTAACCTGACCATAAAAAGAGATCAGGTTGGTCAGGCAGGACCTGCCCTTCCTCAACCCATGCTGGCTGGGCCTGATCCCAGTGTGCAGTGGTTCAAAAAAAGCAGAAAACTCTGATTCCCCTGGCACAGAATAACAGTGTGCAGGGCTAGAATAACTTCAGCTTTCATAACAGGTATTGACATACTCACCAATATGTGCTTACCATTTGTATGGGTAGCAGCACTGTGGCAACTGGGTGTGTGGCAGGTAAATGGTGCAGACCCTCCAATTCCCTTTGCCTGAACCCAAACGGGAAAGGCCCTTCAAGCAGAAGTTAATGTCTATTGCCAATAGATGAAGAAATGGATGATTCCCCACAGCAGATGAGGATGGAGAAGGCAGACATCCACAGTCACCAGGTAATTCATTCAGTCTCTGAGTATGTCTCTGTAAGACATATAGCAAATGTTTTGACAGGTCACAGGAGGAGCTAGGCTTAATTTCTGTGATACCATTTACACCTTACTGCTGCCAACTGAGTCTTCCATTAATGCTTTTCTAGTGCATAACCCTGTACCTGGAAACACTCATACTAGCACAGCCGGTGCCATGTCTCCCGGTTACTCCTCAATCCAGAGCACTATGTATAGGGACCACAGCATCTTGTTGCATAAAGCACCACTTAAATTTCCAGGAACAGACCAGCTTATTTTCCTCTTTCCAAAAATAACATTACTGTTGCTGTAATCCTGGAAAAAAAGAGACACCCAGGGGGGAATCAAATGCTAACAATAGAAGTTGTGAAAACAAAATGGTTTCCTTCCATCTGTGAAACACAACCACCAGGGAGGGAAACAGGGGAATGCTTTGAAGAGGAATCTCCATGTTAACAATTTATTTAGATGTGACAGACAGACAGTGTCCTGCTGTGCTTGTCCCCCATTATCTGGAAGTAGAAATAAGATGGGGAGCAGATTGCAAAGCTTTGATCTGAAGCAAAGCAAAGCTGGTTTCATGGTATCAGTCATGTCACGGCCTTTACAGGCAGCCAAGGCTGAGATCTGCTCCCAAAACTCTCATACATCTTATAGTCTTTTGTATCCACTGACCTCCTTTGATCAGAATGATGAGTAGCCCCTTTTGCACCCAAAAGGAAAGCATCTGGTAGAAGAAAGAGGCCTTCATGTAACCCCAAGGCTGCAGTTTCAGGAGCAGCTGAAGCAGTTTGAAGGTTTCCTGCCACCCAAAGAAGAACATGACAGAGGCCTTCCCCCTTCTGCCCTCCCTTCCCACTGCCCTGCACCTGGTCACTTGGTCTCTATCAACTCCCAAAGGCAGCACATGAAAGACATTCTTAACATGACATTTGCATTTAAAAGCTTGGATAGTTATCTCTTCAGTCAGATTTGAGAATTTGGAGAGCAGGGCTAGCTAGGAGCTGAGCCAAAGTATGTCCTCGCTCAGTTCTGAGGGTTCCAGACATAAGAACACTCTCAAAACAACACTGCCTACAGTACTTGCACTGCATCCCACAACGTTCCGTTTGAGAAGCTGGTGGCTCATGGCTTAGACAGGGATATTCTTCTCTAGGAGAGCTGTAGTGAACAGAGTTAAATCCACTTGGAAGCCAGTTGCAAGTGGTGTTGCTCAGGGTGCAATTCTGGTGTGAATTCTCTTTGATATCTTTATCAATGATCTGGATGAGAGCTTCGAATACACCCTCAGTAAGCTTGCAGACAACACCAAATTGGATAGGAGTGCTGATCTGCTTGAGTACCCTCTGCAACGTTCTGCAAGTGGATCTAGATAGGCTGGATCAATGGGCCAAGGCTGGTTGTACAAGATTTAGCAAGTCCAGGTGCCAGGTCCTGTCCTTGGTTCCACATCAACCCCATGCAAGACTACAGGCTTAGGGCACGGTGGCTGGGAAAAAGGAAATAAAAAGCTAGATAGCAGAAAAGAACCTAAGGGTGCTGGTTAACAGCTGGTTGAACACAAGCCCATCTGTGTCTCAAGTCGCCACAGAAATCAACACTGTCGTGGCTTGTATCAGGAACAGTGTGGTCAGCAAGACCAGGGAAGTGATCATGCTCCTGCACCTCAATCATTGCATTCAGTTCTGGGTCCCTCACTACAAGGACAGAGGTACTGGAGCATCTTCAGAGAAAGGCAATAAAGGCAAAGGACCTGGAGAACAAGTCTTATGAGGAATGGCTAAAACAACTGCGATTGTTTCATCTGGAGAAGAGAAAGCTGAGGGGAGACTTTATTGCTCTCTACAACTACCAGAAAGGAGATCATAGTGAGGTGGGATTTAGTCTCTTCTTGCAGGTAACTAGCAGTGGGATGAGAACAAATGGCCTGAAATCGCATCAGATAGACATTAGGAAAAAAATCTCTTCTGAGAAAGTAGCCAGGCATCGGAATAGGCTGCCAGGGAAGCTGTGGAGTCAAAATCCCTAGAGGTGTTTAAAAAAGTATGTAGACATAGCACTTTAGGACATGGTTTAGTGGCCATGATGATGCTGAGTTAACACTTGGAGGTCTTTTCCAACCTTAACAATCCCATGATTCTAGGACTGTCCTCTTCAAGTACCACTAGAAATGTTTACTTCATCTATTGGACTTTAAAACATTTTTAATTTTCCCCACTTGTAACCTTTCTTTCTTGTATCATTTGATAGGAGTCAGGCCCACATGTGGTTTTTGGGTTTGAGCTTTCTTTTTCCCCTGAATAGTCTAGATGTCTCTGTTTTCTATTAGCCCTGCAGTAGTGAGCAAATACACAGCCTTGGTAATTGCTCATGCTAAGGCTTTTTTGCAGTCATGGGAGAAGATAAACAGAAACTGTTTCAGATTTAGAAGAGACTTACCTAAAAATGTTATTAACTAACTGTTTGTTTTAACTGATTGAAGGGTACAACATTTTAACATAAACAAAACCATTTTCTCATTGAGTAACACAAAACACAGTTAAGTTTGTACCACACTACTTCATTAAAATAAAGCAGCTGTAAATTAAGTAATAAGGGAATGCCAGCATTATGTGTCCTAAATATTTTAACATGGACATATTCACTGCATTTTATGCAGAAGCCGACAGATGGATGCAGTTTACAAATATGTGCATAAAATTATCCCATTTTAGGGACAAATGTACATTTCAAACGTTTTAGTTAGAAAATGTGATGTTTCCATGGAGTATTATTGAATTAAATCTAGCCAGGGAGATCAAGCAAAAATTTCAATAGGTATATTAATGGCAAGAAGATGACTAGGGAAGGTGCAGACCCCCTCAGGAAAGAAACAGGTGAACTGGTGACAAGCGACATGGAGAAGGCTGAGGTTCTCAATGACTTCTTTACCTCAGTCTTCACTGGCAAGGGCTCCAGCCACACTCCCAAAGTCACAGAAGATAACGGCTGGAAGAAAGGCTGCCCACTGTGAGTGAAGATCAGGTCTGTGACCATCTAAGTGAACCTAAAAATGTTCAAGTCCATGGGACCCGATGGGATACACTCACAGGTAGAGAGGAAACTGGCAGAGGAGATTGCTAAACCACTCGCTATTATATTCCAAAAGTCATGGCAGTCTAGTGAAGCCCCCACTGACTGGAAAAGAGGAAACCTAAACTCCATTTTCAAATAGGAAAAGAAGAAAAAGCCAGGGAACTATAGTCCAGTCAGTCTGACCTCTGTGCCCAGTAAGATCATGGAGCAGATCTTCCTGGAAGCACTGCTGAGGCGCAAGAATAACAAAGAAGTGATTTGGTACAATCAACACAGCTTCACCATGGGCAAATCCTGCCTGACAAATGTGGTGACCTTCTATGAAAAGGTCACAAGATCAATAGATGAGGGACTAGCAACTGACATCATCTACCTGGACCTGAGAAAAGTTTTTGACAGTGTCCCACATGACATCCTGGTCTCCAAACTGCAAAACATGGGTTCAACAGTTGGACAACTCAGTGGATTAAAAACTGGGTCGATAGGCACACTCAAAGAGTGGCTGTCAATAGGTCCATGTCCAAGTGGAGGCCAGTGACCAGTGGAGTACCTTAAGGATCAGTACTGGGACCAGTCTTGTTCAACACCTTTGTCAGCAACATGGACAGTGACATGGGAGCGCATCCTCAGCAAGTGTGCCAATGACACCAAGCTGTGTGATATGGCTGCAGGGAAGAGATGACATCCAGAAAGACCCTGAGAGGCTGGAGAGGTGGAAACAAGCCAGCCTCATGAAGTTCAACAAGACCAACTGCAAAGTCCTGCACCTGGGTTGGCGCAATCCCAAGCATTGATATAGGCTGGGCAGTGACTGGCTGGAGAACAGTCCTGAGGAGAGGGACTTGTGGGTACTGGTGGATGAGAAGCTCAACATGAGCCACCAGTGTGTTACTTTCAGTCCAGAAAGCTAAGAGTATTCTGGGCTGCATCAAGAGAAGCTTGGCCAGCAGGTTGAGAGAGGTGATTCTCCTCCTCTAGTCCACTCTGGTGAGACCACACCTTGAGTACTGTGTCCAGTTCTGGAGACCCTATTATAGGAAAAATATGGAGTGTGTCCAGAGAAGGGCCACAAGGGGGGCTGGAGCTCCTCTCCTGTGAAGATAGACTGAGGGAGCCGGGGCTGTTGACTTTGGAGAAGAGAGTGCTCCAAAGAGACCTTACTGTGGCCTTCCAGTATCTGAAGAGGGCCTACAGGAAAGCTGGGAAGGGACTTTTTAGGATATCAGGTAGTGACAGGACTAGAGGGAATGGAGCAAAACTAGAAGTGGGTAGATTCATACTGGATGTTAGGAATAAATTCTTCACCATGAGGGTGGTGAGACATTGGAACAGGTTGCTCAGGGAGGTGGTGTAAGGCCCATCCCTGGGAGTCTTTAAGGCCAGGCTGGATGGGACTCTAAGCAGCCTGGTCTAGTGTGAAGTGTCCTTGCCCATGGCAGAAGGGTTAGAATTACATGCTCCTCGAGGTCCCTTCCAGCCCTCACAATTCTATGATTACACCTAGTGCCTTCCACCTATCACCATCTGTTTAAGAAAACTAAGTTTATTGAAGTACACAATAACAACTCTTAGTAATTTGCCCACTTACTCTTTAGGATGCTTAATGTTAAAACAAACCTACATTTTTCATTTCCACTATGCATGCATCCAGGACCTCCCAGAATACCACAGGTACTTCAAATACTGGTTTAGAATTACACATTTAATTAAAGAACAGGAATTTAAATGGCTTGAACTTATCTACTAGGTAGCAAACTAATTTATCTGAACACACCCAACCATTTAAAATGTATCCCAAAAGGTAAAGTGCTTCTGTTGTGTGATTTTTAAATTTAGAGAGGCAGCACTTAAAAAAATCTCCATTTTGAACCATAGTTTTGAACATCAGCAGAAGCTCCTCAGTGGTCAAACAACCATGAAAGCAAACAAACAAAAAAAAAAATTGCCTCATAATATCTGAAAACTCCTAGAGGAGAGTATCATTGTGACTTCATGGTAGACTTGACACCCAAGCTTCAAGCAGGCAGATACCCTCTGAAGCTAAATTCTCTCCTGATAAGAAACATCAAGAACTAGCCACTATAGCAAACAGACCTTTATTCTTCTAAGTGATAACAAAGTTAATGGTGATACTGGAGCAACCTACTGTCCCAATCCAGATAAACAAATCTTTTTAAAAGATAAGATTTCATTTGCATCTTTGCAAGCAAGAGAACTGGCAAGCTGGTCTCTGAAGAGATTAGAGATTTCACAAAAAAAAACCCTCAAACAAACAAAAACAAAAACAAACCTAGAACAAAACCCCCAATGCAACAAAGCTTCCCACAGTCTTACACAAAATTTGCAAACTGTTTATCACAGATTTACTGCAGTATGGTAATATAAATGCAGTATTTCTAGTAACATAAGATAAAGAGACAAAGATGATTCCTGTAATCCTGTAATAGAAACACACGAAGCCATACTGCACAGAAGAACAGGCATAGTAGTAAAAACAGTCTAACTTGGATAACAGTACAGGCTGGGAGGTGATCTACTGGAGAGCAGTCCTGTGGAGAGGGACCTGGGAGTATCGGTGGACAACAACTTACCCATGGGACAGCAATGTGCCCTTGTGGCCAAAAGGCCCAACAGGATCCTGGGTGCATTAAGAAGAGTGTGTCCAGCAGATCAAGGGAGGTTCTCCTCTCCCTCTACTCTGCCCTGGTGAGACCCCATCTCGAGTACTGTGTTCAGTTTTGGGTTCCTTAGTTTAAAAGGGACAGGGATTTGCTCAAGAGTACAATGGAGGGCTACAAGGATGATTAGGGGACTGGAACACATGCCTTATGAGGAGAGGCTGGGGGACCTGGGATTTTTTAGTCTGGAGAAGACTGAGAGGAGATTTAATAAATGTTTATAACTATCTGAGGGATGGGTGTCAGNACCTGGGATTTTTTAGTCTGGAGAAGACTGAGAGGAGATTTAATAAATGTTTATAAATATCTGAGGGATGGGTGTCAGGAGTGGGAGGATTGGCTCTTCCCACTTGTTACTTGTGACAGGACAAGGAGCAATGGATGTAAGCTGCAGCACAAGAGGTTCCGCCTCAACACAAAGGGGAACTTCTTTATTGTAAGGGTCACAGAGCACTGGAACAGGCTCCCCAGAGAGATTGTGGAGTCGCCTTTTCTGGAGACTTTCAAGGCCCATCTGGATGTGTGCCTCTGTGACATGAGCTAGATTATATGGTCCTGCTCTGACACGGGGGTCGGACTCAGTGATCTCTTTGGGTCCTTTCCAACCCCTAACATCCTGTGATCCTGTGAACAGAACTCAGTGCAGCAGCACACATACTGTGAGCAAGCCACTGGCCACTATTCATCAAGGAGCAGCTCAGTGGCACTCTGCTGACCACATCGATTCTGAAACCTGTCTGTGTTGGATCCTGTTGGAAACGGTAGAGTGTTTCAGTTCACCGTGTCAGAAGGCCTTTAGCAGATCCACATTTCATTGCTCTTACTCTCACCCAACTACAGCAAAATTTACCTTCCCAGAAAAACAAACAAGCAAAAAAACAACAAACCAAACCCCAACACCAATCAAGCAAACAAAAACTCACCAATCTGCTGCTTCTCCTGATTAGATGCCAGATTAACCTGATCCTGTTGCTTTTAGCTCTCCCCTCCATACAAACTTCTACAGGTGTTGGAGAATATCTGGTGAGGCTATAGTTTTAATTAATCCTCATGAGGCTACTTACATACAGCAAAGCTCAGTTCTCAGGAACTGCAGGATAAATCCAAATCTGTCTTCAAGACATTCTAGAATTTAAACTCATGCACCAGAGAGCTGGTTTTAAACCAAATTAATCCATTTCCAATACACATATATTTCTATGCCTGTGCATCTGTCACCTACATGTCTGGCAAGTGAAGCTCCATAGATCTTGGGTTAACTGCTTCAGTAACTTAAAAGTATTTTCTATGCTCAGAGAAATAAAAACCACACACATACACACACACATTAAAACAAGCCCATACCAACAAAACAAGCACAAAAAGAAAGGGAAAGGGAAAAAAAAAACTAACAAACAAACAAAAAAACAACAAAACAAACCCACAACTCTTCTATGTAATATGAAACCAGGTTAGATCCCACTGCATTTCAGAAAAAAACAAATCTCAAACTGAAGTCAGTAAACATTATTCCCTTACTTATAAAAGAGCATGCCCTCACAATTTCCACCACACTCTACAGGGTCAGATAAAGTCTATTGCTTCTTAATTTGCAAAATATTTAACCAGTGTGGATAAAGACTTAAAGATAAGTTAACCCCTTGGTTCCAAGTATTTAAACATTAACATTTTCAGTCTGCTGAAAGTATAAGTCAGGTACTCTTAAAAAAAAATAAAATTTGCAGCCTACTTCCCTTGATGTGGAAATGTACACAACGGCCACCAGTGAGGGGCAACATTTACATATAAGGTAACTTTTTTCAAGGTTTACTTTAATTATAACCAGGATCCCAATGGTCTGAATGCTATTTCTCAGTCTTTGTGATCTGAGAAACTAATTCAAAAGTATGTTATCTATTAAGTCTTTACAGTCTTATCTTAGGAAAAAAAAAATCCATGAAAAATTTGCCTAAAGAAACTTGAAAAATCACATTTCCTCAACTAGCACAGAGGATTCTTTTCTTATAATTCATCAGGAATGGATTATCAATTTTAGAAAACAATTTCTTTTTTTTTAAATATTTTTCTGACAGTCTCTTTGAAAAAACTACCATACATTAGCACAACTCCAAGTAAATATTCTTAAGCAAGTGCCAAAAGCAAGCTAGAGAATAGATGAATACTACCTTTAATACTAGTATGTTTAAGAAAACCAAGATTACTTCCCTTTGGTCTGTGATAAAAAAAACCCTGGGATAGCAAGCAGTGCATTTTCCACCAATTCTCACTAGAACCATTCATTTTCAGTTCCCTGGAAGCAATCAAGCATTGAATACAAGGAATGTCTCACGATGGTAACAGCTACATCACATTACACGCTTCCAAATATGCTAGCAAATAACCATGTAATTCCCTTTCCCTAGTGATTCTGTGACTTAGATTTTCAAAAACATCTGGTAACTAGGTAGGTAGTTACCACCAGCTCACATAAGCTAGCATCTAAAATCAGAATACAGAAGAAGTTACCTTCTGAAATAAAAGTCTAAGGAGACAACCGGGCAGCAGCCAGCCTGGCCACCCACCCCACAGCACTGACGGATCAGCAGCTTGCTCTTTGATGAGCTGTAGTTTCTTTTACCAGTCCCAAAACATGAATGCCCTTCACACAGAACTAAGCCAGAAGCCCAGTCACAGACAACAGCCTGAGATTCTGATTAAATCATGGGTGGATGTGATGCTTTACACTTTCCAGACACTTTGGACATTTTATGATGTTCATACATTTAAGAAGTCACATAAAATCAGTCTTACTCCCAAGCACAGGGATCAAAAACACTAACTACTCACTCCCAACTGCAAGCACCACTCCCAAATGCAGGCACCAGCTTAGGGACACAGAGAATCAGGTTTCCTCAACTTTTTCCTATTCCTAGCTCTCTTACTTCCAGCATGAGAGCCAGCTTCGATAAGAGGGGAAACTTCTCCAATGCCTCTCCCTCACGTAATTCTTTATGCTAGTGGTGAGGGGACACCACTTTGAATTGGTGACCACATATGCGTCTTCCAGCCTGCAGAGAGATGTTAACGCAAGTCGCCCATTTTGAGTGCAAGCATCCCAAATGGCAGGCAAAGAGAGGCAATGATACTACCTCTTGTACAGGGTAGGGTGTAGATCTTTTACCTATGTGTCCTCAGGAAAGGATTCCATGTTAGTAGAGAAGACCAGCACCCACCAGCCAGGTAATTCCACTCCAAAAGTAAGCAGGAGAGGAGCAACTATTTCCATGGACCACTTCTGCACACCTTACCATTCCCTTGGACATTCCTACTGACTCTACACTGCAGGGCCTCAACTCAGGCAATGTGAATCCAGGACCCATATAGAGAGCTGCTTTGAAATTGTACCCAGCATTTTATTAACTTAATATACTGATATATCAATTTCTGGCACAATTTCTAAGCAAGACATTCTGAAAACAAATTTATGGAAGAAAAATTAATCAAGAGAGAAAAAGATTCAGTTTTCTCTAACACACATGACTCACCTAAGTTATCCTGCAGAAGAACAGATAATTGCTTAAAACACTCATTTTCTTATTTAGTGAAAGTCATTCCACACTTGAAGAATCTTAACATGAATTAAAACCTTGCTTGACTATTTCTAGCATTCTGTATTTATACTTTGTATTTTTACTCTGTTTTCAAACCACTATTTTTGCAAAATAATGGTAAGTATACACTGCTCAGGCATGTTTTTCATTTTCTAACATCTGAAATTGGTTACATCAGCTAATAAACTATTGTACTATCTATTTTTTATGGTAAGTATCCAGATGTGTCTCTAGAACATTACATTTAAATCAATGTATTTTGAAAGCTTTATTTCACATCATAACTCAGTACACAGGGTTTTCTCCAAAGCAGTACATCAGATCAATCTTTGGCTTTATTTTCTATGCCATAAGGGATCCCAAAAGTAATTTGGCTGAGAAGTGGGGGAGGAGGGGGAAACAAACAAACAAACCAACCAACCAACCACCGATTTAAATTGTTTGGGAGGTTTGGTGTTTTGTTTTGACTGTTTTGTGAAATTGCAGAAGTCATGATACAAAGACTTTAAAATCAAAGAGAGCACTGGTGACATCGCAAGTGCTCAGATAATGAAATCATGCCCAAGCCAGCACCTACAATGCACAATGGAATGGCAACAACAAAAGCTTCAAAACAGACATCTTTCCTTCTGGCCTGAAGAAACTGTGTATTGCTGCTGGGAATACACCTTTTAAAGAAATCAAATACACATGTTGGTATTTTGGCCTGGAAATAAGACATGGCAGGTATAAATAAAGCAGTTCCCCAGCTGACAGAGTTTATTATTGAAGAGTAATATATCTAGAAAAATTATGTGGATTTGCAGACGTTCTCAATTACATGCAGGTCTTCAAGAACATATCATTTCATACAAGAGAAGTCTCCAAGTTTGTGAGGGAGAAAAACTCTAGGCCACGGGTTGCTACCAAGGGAAGCATTAGTGGGATCCACCTGGCCAGCAATACTGATATTTAGGTGTCTGCTGCACTTGTCAAAACAAGTTCACCAAGGTTAAAAAGCACAGCCAGAGATGCACTGGTGATAGCGTCTGACAAGAAAACAGTGCTGATATTCAGCTCATTGCAATCACTGCCTTTTATTATTATTTGGTCAGATATTCCAGAGTTCTTAAAGTGCAGTATCAGTGCTCTCGAGTACCTGTATGGTGCACATATTAGCCCAGAACCTGAAATATAAAAGCCACGGTTTTGTCAGATGGCCTCTATGTAAATATATACAGATAGTAATACAGCTGATCTGCACAGCAAGTGAAATGGTTCCTGCACCAGGGTTGGTCTTGTCCATAGTATCAATACAGGATGGGTGCTGAGGGGACTGAGAGCAGCTTTGCAGAGAAGAACTTAGGGGTACTGGTGAATGAAAATCTGGGCATAAGCCAGCAGTTGAAGCAGGTCCAACAGAAGGCCATGAAAATGATCAGAGGGCTGGAACATCTCTCCTGCAAGGACAGGCAGAGAGATTTAGGGTTGTTCAGTGAGGGCCCCAGGAAGACCTTACAGCAGCCTTCCAATACTTAAAGGGGGCCTATAAGAAAGATGTGAAGAGACTTTTTTAGCACAGCCTGTTGCAGTTACCGCAATGGATAATGCCTTTTAACCCAATAAAGGATAGATCTAGACTAGACATAAGGCGTATTTTCTTACAACAAAGGTGGTGAAATTCCAGAACAGGTTCTCATAGGGGCAGCAGATGCCCCATCCCTGAAAATGTTCATGGTCAGGCGTGATGGGGCTCCAAACAACATGGCCTAGTTAAAGATGTCCCTGTTTACTGCAGGGGGTTGGACTAGCTGACCTTTAAGTGTCTTATAAATCTTTAACTGTGAAACAGATTCATACCTTAAGGAGCTTCAAAGGAAGAACTGCTATGTAACTCAAGCAATACAACTTCCCTGACAATTTTAAGTGTTGGATTACACTTTAATTTTCAGGGAAGCAAAAGTATAATTTTGATACTAGAATTGCCCATATATTGCCTAACTTTCTTACTAACACCCTACACCAAATACACTATATTGTGCAGTTCTCAGTCCACTATAAATTTCTCTGGTCACAGTCAGCATCATCTTTGATTCATGTACATTAGCAGGATATTCCAGCACCAGCAGTACCACTGCCAAATACATATTATCTCTGCTCCTAGACAGGACACCTATTTTTAACATCCAGAAATTGCACTAGTTCTTCCTGGCTATACTCCTATGGTATGAATTCACATCGAGCTGATTATTTGCTACAAGAATTGTCATCTACTTTTCTGAGCAAGCTGTTCCAGTGTCTCAGCACCCCTTCAGTAAAGAATTTCTTCCTAATATTCAGTTTGAATTTATCCTCTTCCAGCTAAGAGCCATGACCCCTTGTCCTCTCACTACAAGCCCTTGCAAAAAATCTCTCCACAGCTTTCTTGTAGGCCCCCTTCAGGTACTGGAAGGCTGCTGCTTTCTTCAAGCTGAACAGCCTCAATTCTTGCAGCTTGTCCCTGTAAGGGAAGCACTCCAGCCCTCTGATAATCTTTGTTGCCTCCTCTGCACCCAGTCCAACAGTTCAATGACCTTCTTGTGTTAGGGGCCCCAGAACTGGATGCAGTGAGGCCTCATGAGAGCAGAGGGGAGAATCACCTCCCTCATCTGGCTGGTCACACTTCTTTTGATGTGGCCCAGTATACATTTGGCCTTCTGGACTAGGGATTGTGCTGATACAGGTGCAGGACCTTGTACTTGGTCTTGTTGAACTTCACGTGGTTGGCATGCACCCACCTCACGCTTGTTCTGGGAACCCTAGCTTAAAGTCCTCCTCACTAGACTGGAAGGCTTGTGGGCAAATATGTTCTTCCTCCTTTCTGAAAGGTGTACCTCATTAGCACCCAGAAGATCAGGTTTCTCAAGGCAAGTCCAAGTCCTGTGGCTTAGGCAGCTAAAGCCCTGCTCATGACACCACTCCTTCGAACATGGATTGATTTCACTAAGTCTATCAGCTCTTTCAATCTCCTTTGACGAGGAGGATTGATAAAAAGACAATCTGTGCTTCAAAGTCCTTCACCACCACTCCCACTGCCTTGTAGTCCCCTCTTGATGTTCTTCGTATTCCTTCCAGACTGATTTCACACGGGACATGTCCACAAACTCCCTCATGTTTCTTGTCAGGATGACTTTGACTTCAGAATTGCCATTAACCAGATTCAGTTTACCAAACTGTCCACATCTCTGTTTTCATCTGTTAATTGTCATTCCACCAATTCTCTATGTCAGTGTCAGGGGAAGGAATGATTTTTCTATCACTGGTTTTAAATTTTTATGCAGTGCTCTCTTCTGTCACAACTTGAACAAAAATTTATTAGAAGTGTCCAAAAGCCTCCTTCCCCTGGCATTCAGGCTAACCACAGGGGTCTCTTCAGGCCTTGCAAGCTCCAGCTTTGTGACTCTTAGTTGGCAGGGGTAATGTGAGTTTTGGTTTCTGTCACCAATTAAAATAACAGCGAAGAGCCAGCTGCTTATCTGCAAACTCAGCTATATGATGACAACTCAATTGTTCACAGTTACAATAGGCACCTGTCATTCATCCAGGTCAAAGCTGATCCTTTCATTTTCACTTTGATTTACTTCATCAACAAAAAAAATGAGTGTTGAAAATTTAAATACTTGATCAGAACCTACTGCATCTTGATCCATCAGCTGATCCATCACCTCATGTAAAAACATTATCATTCATTTTATCAGATATACTTTCCACAAATCCATATCAGTTAGTATTAGTTTTACACACTTCTTCCAGTGCCTATTAATTCACTCCCATTGTACAGAGCACAATATCCTTCCCTAACAACTGGCTTTTCCATCATTTCCATCCAGCCCATGCAGCACCTTTTCCCTCAAGGAGGCAGATTACAGTGTTCAGGCAGCATCCACTGCTTGAGGAGCAAAACAGTGTTGCCTACCACAACCTTATGCACAGGGTCAGGCTGAAGTTGGTGTCAGTGGAAGCCAACAATAATTTCTGGTGCACCACTGCACACCACCATCAATCTGCTTTTACATCCTTGGGCAACAACAGAGACTGCTCAGGACCAACAGCACAGTCCGCCCACCCATCTGCATATTCAGCTGTCTTCCTAACATACCCTTCTCAGCAGCCCGTAAAAAATCCAGATCCGGTCCACAAGTCTGGGTTGTGGAGCATTAAGTCATCACAAGTTTAACTACAAAACACTTATGTCATATTTTAGTCTGAATCTTCTCCAGAAGAAAGAACAAATAAATAAATAAACTATGGGGAGAGGTGGTGAGGATAGAGATGTACACAACAGAGCAGAGAACTCACCACTCAACTCTTTTATATTTTCTGGATGCAATTTTTTTTGTCCTGGTGATTTTAAAGGATGCTGTCTAACTGCTGACATCTCAGGACTAGAATTTGTTCTGTTATCAACCTGTGAAAAGAGCTACACTCTCTCTTTCAAATACAGAATAACACTGTCTAATAACATCTTTGCTAGTTTTGCACTCTCATTTGCAATTCCACCATTCCTACCACGTAATGCACTAGCAGTAATGTTGCCGTTTGATTAGCTCCTCATAGAATAAACTCAATAGTCCTCAATACAGTTATCAGGATAATCACATCAATGGGACAGAGGCTTGGCTTCTTTAAAAAAAATATTTTAGCTAGTTCCTCTTCCAAGTCCAAAGAGAACACCGATTAGTAACCCCACCCCAACAAATTAGAATACAAAGGATTCATGTAAATAAAAAGAAACACAAAATGAAACACTGCATTTTTTTTTTAATCTCTTGAGCAATACACTGGATGTCTTAGAAATGAACAGGTGTCTAGGGTTTAACGGGTGACACTAGGAACCAATCTAAGTGTCACGGTGCACCAAGATACTCTGTGAATCTCTTAAAATAAGAAATCTACTGTATAGATACATTCAACATCTGGAGAACAGACTCTGGAACCTAGAGGCCTTCAGGCAATTCTGTGCTCTCAAATAATTCACAAAGGAAGTGACTGGATGTTTCTCCAGAATTTTATGACAGCTGAAAATGGGCATGGGACAGTTGCTTCTGAAAAAGGGTTTTAAGAATGACTACATTAGCTGTGGTGGGATTGGGAGTTTTAATTAATTTTCCACCTTACATTTTGCCTTTCTGCACATGCAGAATTAATTTCTTCTCATCTGTGTGATCATGTATACTCTCGATGGGTAAAACCCACATACTTCAATTAATTTATTCTTATGCTGCATAAAACATCTATAAGCTGAAGTCAGATGTCTACTGGCACTGCCACACTATGCCTGCCAAATAGCTAGACTGTCTTTCAACACTTCTAAGAATTTCATTTCATTTTAGATCAACAGATTCATACAAACATAAAGTAAAAACATACAGCTAAAGGCTGTCTATAGCTATTCTCAGTTATTAACATTTCCAACATCAGTTCCTGTTATAATTGATGCCAGCACTTTTCCATAAAGTTAGTAAACAGAGTTTTACAAAGGAATGGAAGGTTTCATCTCTTAAATGCCAGTCAGCTTCCAAAATAATTATCAATTCCACACTTTACAAAGCAAAATCAAGTACTTCCCAAGCTGTGCCTAGTGGTCTCCTGCACAACCTTCTACAACTGAAAGGCAGAGCAGCACTGTAAAATTCTTAATCACATTTGTATTTCAGGATGGGAAAAGAACAGAATTTAAACAGTTTTCCATCAGGTATGTGAAACTAATGAGATTTGGATGTCAAAAGATAGCCACAAGCATCACAAAATAATACCATATGCCCCAAGTACATGAATGTACACAACATACATTAAGAGCATATGTAAAATTCCTTAGCATACCTAGATCAGTCTATGTTTCCTTGACAACAGCAATGCAACTCTTAAGCAAATAACATGACTCTTCTTTCACTATTATCTGCAGTCATTCCTTTCTCAAATGCTCAATACAAGCTTTATTAGTTGACTAAAGTAATAGTACATACAGGCTTAGCAGAACTGACAAGGGCAGGAGATAAAATAATTCAAAGTACTAAAGCGAACATGTACTCTTTTGAAGCAAGTATCTTCATGAAACAAGACAGACACACTGTTCATTACAAACATCAATATTTGAAATTTTATTTCAAACTGACATAAGCAAGCCAAGATAGCTCAAATTTCTGCTGCCCTGTTCCTGTGAAACCAAAGGAAATTTCAATTTCAAATTTGATTGTGTATCTTCGTCTGTTTATAAGAGGAAAACAAAGACAGGATTGGAGTTTGCTTTAGAATGAAACCAAATCGAGTTTTATGAATTTGTTTAAATTATCATGTTTAAAAAAATAAATCCCTAACTATAAATGAAAGACCAAATAATACTGAACATCTTTTCCTAATCACGTAATATCCCTCAGTTATGATTCAGAATACTGAGGTTTCTTAAAACCACTTTTACTCAATAGCAGCCACACCAGAACACAAAGAGTTAGGGACTTTTTTGCTTCTTTAAAAGTTAATCAACTCAAAGCATTCCCACATTTTAGAAGCCTAATGAAAAAAATAACTGTGCAATGAAAAAAAAACCCAAAACCTGTAAACAAGGATAAGCTGACTTTGTCTTTAGGAACTAATTTTGTTCTTACTTGCTTTTGTTTGCTTGTTTTAACATACATCTTTTTAATGTATCAACTGCAAATGCACAAACTAAAAATAAAAGCAGATTCATAAAAAAATGCCTAAAACTGTGAAGCAGGACAAGTGTCTTGTAACTTCAAAATCTGTATTTACCATAGACGAGTAATTTAATAAACCATACTTTCTGGCAGCATGTCACAACTCATCTCTTTAGGAGGAACAGCAGAATGGATGACTATGATGTAGCTGGTCCCTGGATTATCTGAAAAGTACATTGTGAGTGGCACTTATGAATTCATAACAGAAGATTTAGTTATAATGGAAATAGCTTAGCTGTTCCTCCTGTTCTAAAACATCTACATTAATGTTTCATAACTTTTAAAGCAAAGATTCTGTTTGCTTTTTTTCCCAGTGTAGTTTACTGTCTGTCGCTTCAAGTCCCCAGCGAACAGTTTTAAGAACCACTTCTTCACATCATCACACATGAAAGATATCGGCAACTTTTATTCCAGCTGCACCACACCGTTCCAAATTACACAAGTTAACAGTATTTGTCTATACTTTCAGGGTAATAGTGGCTTCAAATCAGCTTGATCTAAGAAAATGGAACTCCAATTCAAGAGAGATGTTGAGGTGCTGGAACGTGTCCAGAGAAGGGCAACAAAGCTGGTGAGGGGCCTGGAACACAAACCCTATGAGAAGAGGCTGAGGGAGCTGGGGTTGTTTAGCCTGGAGAAGAGGAGGCTCAGGGGGGACCTCATTGCTGTCTACAACCCCCTGAAGGGAGGTTGTAGCCAGGTGTGAGTCAGTTTCTTCTCCCAGGCAACCAGCAACAGAACAAGGGGACAGGGTCTCAAGTTGTGCTGGATGATAGGAGGAAGCTCTTCCCAGAAAGAGTGATTTGCCATTGGAATGGGCTGCCCAGGGAGGTGGTGGAGTCGCCATCCTTGGAGGTGTTCAAGAAAAGACTGGATAGAGCACTTAGTGCCATGGTCTAGTTGACTGGATAAGGGCTGGGTACTAGGTTGGCCTAGATGATCTTGGAGGTCTCTTCCAATCTGGTTGATTCCATGATTCTATGATTCTCTGGTTTAACAATCAGCATGTGTTCTCCAGTCATATGGCCAGGCATCCACAATGGATTGCAGAGTCCTCACAACCAAAGGAGAGGGAGGAAGGATACTGTCCGCAGCCATTCAGCTCAGTACCCTCTCTCTGCTTATAACTGATGGGCCTCAAACAAAATAGGCACAATCACATTACTATAGAAAACAAAAGAGAAAATCATAAGATGGTTGTTTATAAATCATAAACATGGGCATTTAAATGCACAAAACTGAAAAAGTTCCCACAGGTGGAGAGTGAAAGTGTAAGTATGGCAGTGACCTACCACATTCTACATATTAGTCAATATTCGATATTTCCATCACTACTTATGACCCATGTTCACACGCTACTTAACTTCAGCACTAATGAAGCAAAAGTTTGCGTACAAACTAAACCCTGCAAATTCCAGTTCTTAGAAACTGGAGATAGGAAATAGACAGTCTGCTCAGTCAAAGTCAATGCAAAACTTATGGTTACAGCAATGCTTTCTGAACAAAGCATCCTTTTTAATTTTATCATATCTGACTAATGCAATTTTTTGGTGTCTAACAGGAAACAGTACCAGAGAAAATTATTTTAATACACAAAGTAACACTGACACACAGCTAACATTTTAATTTCATCCTATTATCGCCTTGCCTGTTTGACCTCTTTTCACTGCTATTTAACAAAGCTATTAAGGGTAGTTTTGTTTTCCTCATAAATCATGCCTCCAACCCTTTGATCCTTTTGACACCCTGTTTTTAATCCCTTTGATTCTGTCAACATCATTTTATTACAGGTATCTTAAACTGCCTGCAACTCAAACAAATGTAAATGTACGCCAGACAGAGAAGTATATTATAAACCAGGAAAAAAACACTCTTCCTTTCTTCTCCTTTCTCAGTCCATAGAGTATTTTTGCAAATGACTGGAAGTGACCTTTCTTCTTCGCAATCTCAAACTCCAATCTTACACATTTTCCCTGTTCTGTAAATATTCAGTTTTTAGGTTTCTCAGACCTGTTTGCTTTTTAATTTCAGCTGCATTGCTGCATAGTCTTAAATAACGTTTTTCAACGTAAACACTAACATAGTGTTTTTCCTAAAGATATTTTGTATCAGAGGCTTGATGCTGAATGAGAGATTATACTATTGATGCCTATCTCTACTGGTATTTTCTTAATAGACTCTTGTCTTGAGAAACCATTTATTAGTTCTGAACAAGACCAAACTGAGGGTTTGGGGTTATTTTTATTATGAAATTAGGTCAATTACTGGAAAATAATACTATTTTCACATGTCCAATCAAACGAAATTAAGACTCTATGTGTATGTCACAACTTAATGAATACCTTAAAATTTAACTCTGTAACAAGCAATCACAGTATTATATTAAACTGCAACATCCAGACACTTGCTTTCATATTATTTTCAAGAGAGTGCATGTGTTAAAATAATTAACTGTTCACATAATACCTTATGCTTGAACAAACCAATGCGTAAGTGATGAATCTTCCAGAAGAGCTCAGTAAAAACACTAGTACACAGATAAATAAGTGAAAGGGATCCAAAATAATTTCCCTCTAAAGGCAGAAATTCACTTAAGCATGCAGGGAGAAAAAAAGAAAAAAAAAAAGGCAACTAGTTTATCTTCTGCTTCTGAAAGGATATAATAAATAACAGACACAACTACACAACTACAGTGTGGGCCACATCCAGGAAATCTGTGAGGTCTGTTGGACCACACACTCCCTTCAGAAAGTCACATGTAGCAATGATGAAGCAACTAACCCACCCAGGGAAATGCTCAGATCACTTACACGTGGCTCGAAAGCTAGAGAAACACATTCACCAAATCATTACCAGCCCCTCAAGAACGACTTCCAATGCCAGACTGGACATCGGGGGTCCCAATGTCATTTGAGTATGCTGGAATAGCTACAGACCTCTGTACAGGCTTGCACTACCAAATAACTCCAGTGCTATAGGAAAAACAAATTCTTTTTTAGACATAGACTTCTGTTGTCCACGTCATTTTTTAACTTCAAGATGGTAATGCTTTAAGAGAGCTGTTTCATCCACAGTCAGCAACCAAAGAAGTGGCTACAGATCATCTTGTGTCAGCCTACAAGTTACAAACATCCAAACCTCCATGAAAAAGTAAACCATCTACTTCCCAATCATGCTAAATTACAGAATGAACATGATTTTTTTTTCATGCAAGAGTTGGTTCTCCTCCAACTAACTGACAGGCAAAGAATGTCTGCCCTTTCTGAAAACCAAATGCACTCTATCTTCAAAACAAGATAGACCAAATAGGAAACATTTAAAAAGTTGGCTCCCAGCAGAGCCACAACCCAGCGTGACAGACCAACTACCGAATCATTCACTCCACTGTGAGAGCATGCATACTTTACAGTAAAAACAGAAAAAGCAATCAAGCTTCTGCTACACAGACAGATTTAGGCTGACTGTAGTCATACACAGCAATTCTACCTTTTAAATCTTTATCTCAGTCAAATGAAGACATACACACAAAACCAATGCCCAGACTAAAATAAGGTATGCATGGAAAAATTAAGATTCAAAGCATAAAACGTGGAGCAGCCTCTATTCATTAAGGACAATGTTGTGCAGAAATTTTCCTTCTTCTCTCAGTACATACACAACTACTACTACATCATTCAACCATTAACAGAGTAACAGCACACACATGTTAAAACAAAAGACATATTTCATCAGAACTATTTAAATGCAGAGCTACTAGGTCATACAACTTGACCAGGATCAAGTAATAAAGAGTTAAATGCGAAACCAGAACTGTAGTGTACAAGCAGAAACATTAGGAAGCTGCTAGTTGTGAATACCAGGCAGGACTAGCAGGTGGACTTTTTCTGTTTCTATTTTTTTTTTTTAATCAGGACACTGCAAGGCTAGCAGATGACATTTCTATCACCTGGTAACAAGATAAAATCAGATTTATAGATACGTCATTTGCTTCTCAGAAGTGCAATCAAAATCTGCATGGTGATCCAAAGACAACAGAGCACACCCTGCCCTTGGCAAGGAAGACCACAGCAGGCTGTAGTGGATAAAGGAGAGATCTCTGGCTGCTGCCAGGAGGACATTAGATTTCTGAGTCTACCTGCCAAAGCCTTGTATCATCACTGAGACATTCTGCGTACTCCTCTCTGAACAGTCCCCTGCACACTGCACTCTTCTGGACATCTGCAAGTATGAAGCAAGTGCTCATTTGTTACTACTGCATGCAACGTGTTTAGCCATTCCTATCAATTCACAGTTCCTGTAAGCCTCCTGGAGGCTAAGGTGAGACCTCACTGCTCTTTACAACTACCCGAAAGGAGGTTGTACTGCAGTAGGGCTAAGTCTCATATCCCCAATAACTAGTAACAGGATGAGAGAAAATGGCCTGAAGTTGTGCCAGAGGAGGTTTAGGTTGGATATTAAGAAAAAATTCTGGGCTGTCAAGCACTGGAATAGGCTGTTCAGGAAACTGGTGAAGTCACCATCCCTTGAGATGTCAACAAAATGTGTAGACATGACACTTCAGGATATAGTTTAGGGGCTGTGGTCGTGTTGGATTATAGCTGACTTGATGATCTTAGAGGTCTTCTCCAACATTAATGATTCTACAGTTCCTTTGGGGAAAAACAAACAAACAAAGAAAACAAACAAACAAACCCTATTTGACCATTTGGACACAGCTTTACCTGCTCTCTGAGTAAGATATACAATGATGTTTTGAGCTTCTGAGATTTTACAAGAAACCATGAGAAACTAATGTCAAAACCAAGCCACTGCCTTTTGAAAAAAGAAATGTGAAATAAGAATTTCACTAAGGAGAGGCATAATAATGGCCTAAGTAAATCCACAAAAAAACAAGAATCAGATAATTTCATTTCCCCCAGGATTGCAAACTGCTCCACTATACTAGTCAATGGGACTGTAACGGCTCATTCTTCATTTGCCAGACCAATATTTTCCTGAAATGGGCCATAATGTCTCTGGAATTTAGAGGTAATGTGAAGTGTATTACATGTTTGCAAAGATGGCTATGCACATACTGCTCCCATCACCTGATGAATGCCTCAGCCTAGATGGACAGACAAAGGTCTGATGATCTGGTTTTTTTCATTATCTAGTACTTATAAATAACCTTTCGCATTACCACATCATAGGACCATATAATCATAGAACAGCAGATACAGAAAAACACAAGTGAGTAATGACAGCACTGATTTTGATCAATTTTTGTCTTTGTCCAGTCTTTCCTGTGGAGGAAAGTACATTGGAAAGACACATATTTGTTTTCTAAACTATCTGTCTCATTTGATGCAAATCTGAACTATTTGTCCTCACTGGAAAAAAAAGTAGTCAATAAAATTATATATTCTACTTACAGTAGTAAGCATGAATGGAAAGTGAAGCAATAAACACCAATGTCTGCAAATGTAGACTGTCCAGTGGCAGAGAACCCTACAACCATAGAAACACATTCATAACAAAAGACTTAAATTGAGTATTTTTTTAGTTGATTTTTTTTTTATGACAGTGCTAGAACTTCTTGTGCAACTGCAACTGTATCTGACATCTTTAGGAACTGTGTAAAATCAAATGGAGAATAAATAGTCTGCCAATTTTGTTACTGTTACACTCAATATTTTAAGTATGATTACTGCAGGATTAAAGAACAGTAGCAACGACTTCTTTGGATTACCATTTCATTAATGATCTCACTTCATAATCTAACCTCCAAAAAGAGTGTTCAACAGTTTTCTCCTAGTACATATGTCCCGGTTACATAGAATCTTTGGATCATTTCAGTTGGAAAAGACACACGTCCTACCATTACCTAACTCTGCCAAGTCTGGTGGTAAACCATGTCCCTTAACACCACTGTTAAACACTCCCAGAGGCAGTGACTCAATCACTTTCCTGGGGAGCTTATACCATCATTCGATAACCCTTTCACAAAACCTTAAAAGAAGCATCACTACCATTGGTACCTCATCTGAGGTCAATGGTGAACTGATAGCTAAAGTTAAGGTCCCTTTTCTTTTACTATACAATATAGCACCATAGCAAAAAGCTAAAGTAGGAAAAACATTTAAAATATTTCCTTTCGTTAATTTTCACAGATTTCATCTGAAGTATGAGCCCCTCAGATGTATTCCCTGAGTCTCTGGCAAAGAATCTTGCACTGTTCTTCAGCTAAAATGCAGACTACCAGCTTCACATTATCTGACATACTTAGTAGATCAGGTAACAACACAGCCAAACCCTTCTCCATCTATACAGAGAGGAGAGATGTTTCAGGCCAACAGAGATGCTGGTCACTTTTCCTGTCTAAACAGAAAACTTATCTTTCTGTATCAGTTTTGAAATATCCATCTGTGATGCTGTTGACTATGACTAATTGCATCTGGCATAGCTTTAACAAACCTTCAGAGAAGAGAACTGCATTTGCTACATGCAAATATACCAACAGTTCAAATACTTGCAGGTATCAGGTGATGACATTTGAACATGAGAATACTTCTGAGTTTTCCTAGTTTATTTTACAGTAGTAACAAACCAACTCTGTTGTAGTAACATTAATTAACGTTCAGGCAGTGCACTGAGATCAAAGCAGTGACTATACACAAACATCCTAACAATAACAAGATCGCACTCTCAGTTATTTACAACAAGCTTCAATAGCTTCACCTACGCAAACCTAAATGTTGCTTTTTCTTTCCCACCTCCAAAGCCACATGCTTCAATAAGGCTCACTTTGGTATATGAAGTAAAATGTGGAGTTTCAGCATGGTCAATCTACCTCAGCAGCAGACATTGGAACAGAATACAGAGGCCCAGGAAAGAATTTCCTAATACTGGCATATCTTTGCCTCTTTAACCTAGCTTTCACTGCAGCAGCACAGGATAACCAAAGAACTCAATCACTGGTAACAAGGAAAGGTCTTGTTACCAAGTACAGAAAACCCATCTATGGCAGCAAGAGCACTACATCAGCCTTCCACTTCCAGACAAAGTAATTTTCCCTTCCGTTTCAGACTCCGGAGAAACAGAAAATAAAAGTGTATATTTGGTACCAGAGGAACAGAGGAAGCATTCAAGTGATAAGACATAAAGAAGCCTGCAGATACAGTCTGGAGTGAAAAGTACTGTTACCTTAATCCCTAAAACCACTTTGGAAAGCCCACTGAAAGTGTGTTAAATATATTAATACTTTACAGAAAAAATAAAGAATGCATGTGCAACACATGGCTGTGTCTTCGTTAATGCCAGACTACCATCTGGTTCATTAACATCTG
The DNA here is from genome assembly GCA_013400475.1 of Tricholaema leucomelas. Taxonomy (NCBI): domain Eukaryota; kingdom Metazoa; phylum Chordata; class Aves; order Piciformes; family Lybiidae; genus Tricholaema lacrymosa; species Tricholaema leucomelas. The sequence goes on from WAAF01020439.1 coordinate 66,305, forward strand.
GCATGATCACCACATAACACAAGTCTACCCCAAAGCAGGTGTGGACACAATCACATTTCTGTCGTGTTTGCCAGAGAGCAGGATGTTGCATTCATACCAATTTCATGCCAGCTGAAGAAGAACAAACAATGCCTAGTCTGGCACTTACAGAATCACTACAAGATGAATAATATCTGTCAGAGCAGAAAACTTACTAGTACAAGGTTAGCATTAAAATTACAGGTTGACAAGGTACATTTACACAAGATGTCTGCATCATGTAATTATGGATTTGTGATTTGCTGGTAAGCACCATAAAGATGTAGTATTGAATCAACACACTAAATTGGTTCAGTACATCATTGTAGAATAAGTAACAGAGCATATTCCTTCCTCTAGTCAGTTCTTTGCTCATCAGAGATGTAAGAGTTCTCAGTGTTTCCTCTAACTCTGCTGACAATCTCACACATTTTGTGTTCAAGTCGGCAGTTATTTTATCCACAGTATTAGGGAGAAGTGCAGAGAAAAATTTCCGTATTAAATACTATTTCATACACATGTAGGAGATAATAAATCAGAAAAGGAAAGGGAAAAAAAAGTTAGGATTATGTATATAACTGCTTAGATTTCCTAAATGAGACCAACATGTACTATCACATCTGGTAGTTTAGCATGACTAAAATGAAATATAATTTGTAGTTGATGCCAAATGGCAGGAGACAGATGAATGCTCATGGTAATTTTTGTGTTTTGCTAAAAATGTACTTCTGACTTAAGGTATAAGGAAAATAAATATAAGGCTTTCAGTATACAAAGTACAAGATTTGCAGATGCTACCCTGAGCTTCTAACTCATAGAAAAAAAGTGTCTTCAGTCTTTAAAATTTAAAAAGACAAATCTAAAAAGTATGCCAGGTCAAATGTTCTCTCCAGCTCCCCAGTCTTCAACAGCAGCCAAAAGCAGATGTCTGGAGAAGAGGATAAGAATAGTGTAAGCCTTTAGTCATACTTTCCTCAAATATTCACCAGTCTCTGATAATTTGCAGCTCAGGGACTTCCAAAGCGTCAGACCTTCCAGAGGTCACGCTTATGTATTTAATAATCCCTTACGGACTTTTTCTTCTATTCTCCTATTTTCTCCTCTCTGACCAGTCTCCCTTTGAATCAGTGTACATTTGCAGTAACTACCACATCCTGTGGAGTTATGTAACTTAATGGTATGTCCAAGAAACAAAAAATCTTTCTTTTGGCTGTTCTGAACCCAACACCTGCTGGTTTCATTTCCATGCTCATTAGTTCTTGTTCTGGGAGACAACAACTGATCTTTATCACCCTCGCCATGCCTTTCATGTTTATATAAAACTACCCTTGCAACCCCAGTTGTCTCTTCTCTTCACCACCTTAACTGTTCTCTCTGTGGAAGGTGTTACCTATCTCTGATTGTCCTTGCAGTAAAAAGAAAAGGCAAATACCTGTGTGGTCTTTCTATTCTAGCCTTACCTTCCCTAACGTTTTTTGAACTCCCCAATAATCTGTTTGTCCTACAGACTCTCCGTAGCAGACTTCCTGCTCAATTTATTCCTCAAATTCTTTTCTAACATGCCTTCTTAAAGATATTTAAATCTGACAGAATATGACCTTTACGTTTTCTTTTGACACACTTTTTTGACTACAGCTACTACCCCCAAAAGTACATTTTTCAATAGGCTTTGATTATACAATGAATTAATACTTATATTACAAAAAGCAGTTGTGATTATTGAAAAAAAGATGTTTCCCTTTGAACATTACAACCAGCAGGAACTTATTTCCCCAGTCCACGGGACTATCAGAAGTCTAGTGAATTTTTACTTCCACAGATTCTTCAATATACATTGCTAATTTAAATCACTTACATTACATGAAAAAGTTTGCTCTGAAATCACCTCTCTATTTTCTTCTCTAAAAAGGATAATTGCAAGCAGGGAAAAAAAGGACTTTAAAAAAAAAACAGGGAAGGGATTTTTAGTTAGGTGAGATTTCTAAAGAATATCTGTTTCAGTATTTCAGCATCTGCATGACACAATAAACCAAGCTATTCTATTACTAGGCAATTTTAATCCTGAAAAAGTTGTATTATTTATTGGAGGAGAAGATGAAAATTCAAAATGGTGAACTGAAGGAACGACCCAAAAACCAATGTCACCTTCAGTAAGAGTATGCACAAGATGCTGCAGTCAGGCTACACTGCATGACTGGCTACAAAACAGCCAGTGAGAACAACATCTTCAAATGTGTTTCTTGGATGAGGATCTGGTCAATCACTGTCTGACCATGAAAAAGAGTTACAAGGTCAGTAAGTACTGATACTTAGCCATGTTAGTAGGCATGAAGAGGATCCTATTCCACTTTGTTCAGCATCATTAAAACCTCAGGTGGAATACAGTCTCAAAACAGGAAGAAGAAAATAAATCTGAAATAATGGAAAACAACCCAAAGTAACAGAAATCACAGAATGTACAGAATATAGCACTTTCGAAGTCAAAAAATTGAGTTTAAAGAATTGCAGGCTATGACAGTTTAGAAGAAACGTAACAAACACACTGTAAAAAGAAACACAATTATTTGCTTTGTCCAAGACATGTGCAGGAATTTTCTCACGTCATAGTCATATCAAGGAACTAGTCATAGATGACAGATATGGATGATCTCAACCTGAGGCAAATGAATGTACTAGTTGACTTCATAAGGCTCTTTCAGTCCCATTTTTGTGATCTTCTCCTCAGGACCTGAGGCAGAATCTCTTCTTTTCAATGATCAAAATAAAATAAAATACAGTTACAATTCTGCTTTACAAGAAATGTTACAACTAACCCTCTCACACACAAACTATTCCTTCAGACTCTTTCCCATCCCAGTTACAAGAACACCATAAAAAGGACGTTTAGAAAGAAGTCAAGAACTGGAGAAATTATACTGAAAAGTGTGGACTTGACTTTTCCCTGACATTTTCAAACATGGTTTAGAAGCAGGCTCACATTTCGCAGGGTACAGTGTATATGATGCATTCTGGAAGCCACAGAATGCACATGTGCAATGTATGCAATGTATGCAATGTGCAACAGAAAAACAAGGTAACCTCTGCTGATACAGCCCAGTTAAATGCTAATGAATCAGTATGTTGCTAAGGCTGTTTTTTATAGTAGATGTTCACTCTTCCACATTGACGCGCCACATTCTTGCACTAAGCTAGCTCAAGAAAGGCTGGATACTCCAAATTTGTCTGTGATGAGAGACAAGCTCTAATTCAAAATGGTAGGGCTGCCATGGAATGCGGTTTTGGTCACTCCGAAATAAGGACTGGTTGAAGGTAATTACATTGATTTTTTTGCAGTCATGATCATGACTAATGACTGACTAAACATGTATGCACAACACAAACCTCAAGCACATTTTTGCAAACTGGTTACCTCTGCTAATTTATCTATCATCTCAGCAGAGCAATCAGTCTGTGGAAAATGTTGCCGGCCAGCTGTCATGTGCTATGTCTATTAGTAGCTTAAAGAAACCTAGAACTGAGAAAAATGAGATCTTTGCTAGCACTTGAAAGGTAAATCATGCCAGAGCAACACTATACTGATAAAAAGAGGAGAAATAACATTGCATGAAACTTCCATTATCATACCAAACTTGGCCTGCTACTTGATGTTGAATGCACAAATTAAAACAGTTTCCTGAAAACACAGAAACAAATCCACAAATAAGATTAAATTTAAAAATTTAACACACGTGCAACTAACCCTCAACACATAAAAGCTATACAAGAATATGTTACCATATTTAGTCTATCAATTACATTTTAAATTTTCTGGTAAACCTTAAAGTATATAAAGTATATAAAGTATATATAAAGTATAAAGTTGCCTATGCACAATGACACTTACCTATGCAAAATGACACTTAGATTTTATCAGATGTCTTTTCTGAAATGTTTGCTAGAATTGCCATGATGACAAGGAATACTTAGTGCTTTATCATGTGAAATAATGGTTTGTAATACAAGTGTAATTCAATATGTAGTACACATCAGTACAAAATAGTTGTGTTAAAGGAACGTTGCCATTTTTTGCATACAGAAATCTTTCTGAAAAAGTCTGTACAAATCCTGTTTTAGTAAATTACAGACATCTACAAAACTGTACTCCTACCTGCAGCATCTACTTTAAGTACTTTACTGCAGACACAGTAATTAAACTTACAACACTGCATATATATCACTTAACATTTCAGGAAAAAAAAGCACACCACCTCTAAACAGGAAAATTTTTTTGGTAGCTTTCCTTCCACAAAATTACTGTTTGCACAGGTCATATCATCAAAGCAATACATACATTCTGAGAGATAAAACATCAGTATGAGACAATTAAAATAAAGCTTCTTCCAAATGCATCTGCCAGCATATAAAACTGGTTCATTGGCACCACCATGCACTTTAATGAGGAGGTCAGGTTTTGACAAACAAAAAGTTCAATGAAAACACTGAAAAAACTGTTTACAGTGGTTCCAGACATAAGCCTTGCAAGCTGCAATTCACTGACCTATGTAAACTGATTAAGCTTTCAGATAATCTCCCAGTGAATAGTATTGCAAAATCCACAAACACAGATGGCACCAACTGGCACCCTATCTGCAGTCTCAACAGAAGATCAAATACAGAGACTGAATTCATCCTCCTACATCACAGGTGATTTCTTCCAAACAGGTCTCAGGGATTATGACCAGAAGTTGAACCAAGAAAGTTCTCTCATAGCTACCAAACTCTCAGCCATTTTGAGAAGACACACTGCTTGAACAAAGCTAGTTTGAAAAAGAATCCTGCAAGATGAAAAAAAGCCAACAATCTAAAGCCGAACTTAAAATTAAATATAAATTATACTGTTAAAGCAAATTACACAATTTTATCTACAAAACTTACCATTATTCATCTGGAGCAAATTAACAGTATTAATACTGTTACTGGCAAATTGTCATAAATTATGCATGAGAACACATATAGATAGCAATGTCACACATTAGCAAACATGACGGTCAATTAAGGAACTTTAAAGCTATTTAAAACCCAAGATCTTTTGACTAGTAAGATGTTAGATATCATGTGTAAAACATGAATCTAACAATACCTCGGCAGTCTTTAAGATAGAAAGGCAATATGGAGACAAAGTAATTTTAACTGGAGCACTGACATCAATGACCAAAGGAGGCTCTACAGATACTTCAGCAATATTGCATCATGCATCCTTTCCAAGCACTAAAAGCACTATAAAGGTGAAAAATTAAAAGATCCAAAAATCAGCTTAAAGTAAGGCTTCCTTGTGTGTCTGAGTTAATTTATTATAGTACTCTTACTGGCTGCAATGTAATATGTCACTTGCTCCAAGACATTTTTTTGCTCTTTTTACAGTATTCATTTCACAGTTTCTCATTTAGTTTCCCTGCCTTTCCCACAGGCTCAGAGAAACCCTCAAAAGAAACCCCAAACAACATTTCAACCAGTACAAATAGAAGGAGCACATACTGCTTCAGCACTTTGCTTTTGCAACTGTGTTTTAAACATTCCGTATTCTTCTTTGAATAGCGTACATTTAATGTTACTACACAGCTCCAAGCTAAGAAAGACAGAATGATTATGAGGACCAAAAGACAAGAAACACAGAAGAAACTAGTTTTTATCACCAGACTGTAGATTTTTTTAGTTGTTATTATCATTCCGTATACAGAATCAGAAACTGATCCTATTGATTGTGTGAAGAGCACGACAGGTACTAAGTATCTTCTGCTGTGATATTTATGTTTGACACTGAAAAGATAATTGCTGAATTGCTACATGTAATCCTTGAGTTCAGAATTTCTGATATATTTCTGATTCACTTGCACAGATCAAGCACATTTACAGTCATCTGCTTGTTTTTGCAGGTAATTTATAATGTAATTGTGTTTTTTTTCATTGCCAAATTTGTTTTCTTTGGATTTACCTTCCACAAAACTGTGTTTTGGGAAAATATTTACATGAAAATGTATTATTCTCTGATTAACTATGTTATGTCTGCCTCCTAAACTCTTCACATTAAGAGAAACAAAGGCAATTTAAAACACTAAGTCCTCAGATAAGCAGTAAAATACTTTCCAAAATGTATTAGCTACTTTCAGTAATACAACATGAAAATGAGTGGAACTATTTGCTTTACTTAGAAGACTATTTAAAGATAAAATAAAGGAACCGTTGTTTACACAGCTTTCAGAGTATCTGACCACACCTCCCCAACAACTTCAGTGACAGCAACTTAACTTTTTATCTGTGCTTTACAAAAGCCCTACATTCGGCCTATTTTCAGTTCATCTCTACGCAGGACAACGACTTTGGAAGAATATATCCTGTTAGGTCCACATTTCCAGGGCACACTTTTAGGCAACACAACCTGGAAGAACCCTGTCAATTTTTGTGAAAGCTGGAAAACCAGAAGATAGAAATAATCTAAGCAAGAGTCTTTGGCATCGTTTTAACAAACTTGTCAGCTGTAATCACATCAGCAATTGTCTTTGCATCAAAGAAAGAACTCCGAGAGCCAGTAACACCTTCCAGCTGCTCACCACCTCTGCCCTTGTTCCTGTCAGTTCAAATTGCTGACACCCCAAATAATTCATCCCCTAGGCAGAAAGCAGAGAACTGGGAACTGCTGTGGGAGGCACTCAAAACAGAGGAAAGCAGCAAATGGGAAGACACAGCCCCTATTCATGGGGAAGGAAAGAATGGAGACACAAACAGTTTCTCTCATTGCCAAAAGCCAACAGCAGTTCAGAGTTGATCTTTGCTCTCTGCTCCCTGCAGGCTGGATAGTGTGAAGGGTCAGCGAACAAGAGGAGTCATGTGTACTTGTGCCTGTGCAGGAACACACACGCAAGTGTAGGAAGTGAGGATACTTAGAGACAGCAGAGCAGCCAAGCTCACCCTACCTCTGAGCTTCACTGAACAGCTCTGGTACTGTTGCATGGTGAGGGGAAACCTACCCACTCCAGTGGGCTATTCTTATGTAAATAGACTTTATGTTTCATTTTGTAACGAGTTGTCCTTAAGATATTGAGGGTAACATTCCTAGAAACTGGTTGTTGCCTACAGTGGATAACTAGGAATCTTACATCAGCTAGGAGCTGCCATTCTGTAATCAACAAATCCCTTTGACACAAGGCACTGTTCCTCTTTTTAGCGGGGAGCCCTCCAACCGGTAACGAATGTTCAACAGAAACGAAGCTTCTGGAAATACATTTTGATGAACTGTAACTGTGTTCTTCACTCAGAAAAATAATGAATCCTCCTTTTCATGCAATTACTAGTAAAAAGATGAAAGTCCAGCAACAACTCAACTTGTCCATGGCAAATGCAGGCTAACAGTGGGATCAGACCCAGCCAGCATGGACTCATGAAAGATAGGTCCTGCTTAACCAATCTCATATTCTATGACCAGCTGACCTGCCTAGTGGATGGGAGAAAGGCTGTGAACATTGTCACCCAAACTTTGACACTGCCTCCCCACAGCATTCTTCTTGAGAAACTTGCAGCCCATGGCATAGAGAGGTGAACTCTTCACTGGATTAAAAACTGTCTAGACGGCCAGGCCCAAAGAGTTATGATAAACAGAGTTAAATCCAGCTGGCGGCAGGTCACAAGCAGTGTCCCCTGAGGTTTGGCACGGGCACCAGTTTTGTTTATTATCTTTATTAATGATTTGGATGAGGGGATTGAGTACATCATCAGCAAGTTTGCAGATGACACTAAATTAATCAAGAGTGTTGATCTGCCTGAGGGTAGGAAGATACTGCAGAGAGATCTGGACAGGTAAAATTGATGGGCTTAGGTAAACAGAATGAGGTTCAAAAAGAACAAGTGCCATGTCCTCCTGCACTTTAGTCACAACAACCCTAAGCAATGGCACATGCTTGAGGAAGAGTGCTGGAAAGCACCTTGGAAAAAAGGCTGGGAGTTCCAGTAAACGGCTGGCTGAACATGAGCCAGCAGTGTGCCCAGGTGGCCAAGAAGGCAACCCAGCCTGTATCAAAACCAGTGTGTCCAGCAGGAGTAGGGAAGTGATTGTGCCCCTGTACCTAGCCCTGGTCAAGTTACAGCTTGAGTTGTGTGTTCAGTTCTGGGTGCCACAATATGGGAAAGACACTGAGGTCCTGGAGGGAGTCCAGAAAGAGCAACAAGGCTGGTTAGGGGTTTGGAGAGCATGTCATATAAGGGGCAGCCGAGGGAGCCGGGGTTATTCAGTTTGGAGAACAGAAGGCTAAAGCAGGCCTTACTGCTTTCTACAACTACCTGAAAGTAACGAGCAACAGAACAAGAGGAAACAAGCTGCATCAGGGGGAGATGTAGTTTGGACATTAGGAAAAACTTCAATACTGAGTGGTCAGACATTGGAACACGCTGCCCAGGGATGGCAAAGAGCTCAGGTCCAGCCAGCATGGGTTTAGGAAGGGCAGATCCTGCCTCTCCAACCTGATCTCCTTCTATGATCAGGTGACCCGCTTGGTGGATGTGGGGAGGCCTGTGGATGTGGTCTATCTGGACTTCAGCAAGGCCTTTGACACTGTTCCCCACAGCAAACTGCTGGCTAAGATGTCTGTCCGCGGCTTGGATGGTAACACTCTATGCTGGGTTAGGAACTGGCTGGAGGGCCGAGCCCAGAGAGTGGTGGTGAATGGTGCCACATCCAGCTGGCGGCCAGTCACTAGTGGTGTCCCTCAGGGATCAGTGCTGGGCCCCATCCTCTTTAACATCTTCATAGATGATCTGGATGAGGGCATCGAGTCAGTCATCAGCAAGTTTGCAGATGACACTAAGCTGGGGGCAGATGTGACTGAGTTGGAGGGCAGAAGGGCTCTGCAGCGGGACCTTGACCGCCTGGACAGATGGGCAGAGTCCAATGGGATGGCATTCAATAGCTCCAAGTGCAGGGTGCTGCACTTTGGCCACAACAACCCCATGCAGAGATACAGGCTGGGGTCAGAGTGGCTGGAGAGCAGCCAGACAGAGAGGGATCTGGGGGTGCTGATTGATACCCGCCTGAACATGAGCCAGCAGTGTGCCCAGGTGGCCAAGAGAGCCAATGGCATCCTGGCCTGCATCAGGAATGGTGTGGCCAGCAGGAGCAGGGAGGTCATTCTGCCCCTGTACTCTGCACTGGTTAGACCACACCTTGAGTACTGTGTTCAGTTCTGGGCCCCCCAGTTTAGAAGGGACATTGAGATGCTTGAGCGTGTCCAGAGAAGGGCGACGAGGCTGGTGAGAGGCCTCGAGCACAGCCCTACGAGGAGAGGCTGAGGGAGCTGGGATTGTTTAGCCTGGAGAAGAGGAGGCTCAGGGGTGACCTTATTGCTGTCTACAACTACCTGAGGGGTGGTTGTAGCCAGGAGGAGGTTGCTGTCTTCTCTCAGGTGGCCAGCGCCAGAACGAGAGGGCACAGCCTCAGGCTGCGCCGGGGGAAGTTTAGGGTCGAGGTGAGGAGAAAATTCTTCACTGAGAGAGTCATTGGACACTGGAATGGGCTGCCCAGGGAGGTGGTGGAGTCGCCGTCCCTGGAGCTGTTCAAGACAAGGTTGGACGTGGCACTTGGTGCCATGGTCTAGCCTTGAGCTCTGTGGTAAAGGGTTGGACTTGATGATCTGTGAGGTCTCTTCCAACCTTGGTGATACTGTGATACTGTGATACTGTGGTGGAGTTGCTATTGCTGGACATGTTCAGGAAGCATGTAGATGTGACACTTCTGCATACAGGTTAGTGGGCATGGTAGTGGGGTTACAGCTGGACTCAATGATCATAAACGTCCAACCTTAAGGATTCTATGACCTACATACATAAGCCGAAACACTGGGTTTCTTGCCTCGTACCAGCTACACAGTCAACTGCAGCCCAATCAGGTTCTGCTGACGCAATAACATACAGTACTTAATATGTCATTGTCCTACTGTATTACAGAACACTACAAGCTATTTTCACAGCTACAAGCTAGAACATGAATAAGGATCATGGCATTTACTGGCTTCCTTTCAATCTTTGCTGGCAGTATTCCTTATCCAAACTTACCAGCCCAGCACAATCAAGAGTGACTCAGAACACGTGGAGGAATATGCTTTGATTAAATTGGTAAAATAAAAGCACTACAGCATTCTTACATGGAAATGCTGCATCCAGTCCCAGTGATCCATATTCTTAAATGACACACTACTGTTACTTGCCTGACAGGCGGGTACATCATCATGCAAGCATTTCCCAGAATGCTTAATAAAAACAGATGATTAACTAAAAAAAAAAAAAAAAAAAAAGATAAACTGGGCAATTTCCTACGTACTGATTAAACTGACTCTATGACTCAGAGAGAGAAAACTTGTGAGGAAAGCAGTGTGATTCAACCTCGATTGGCTGCAACTAGTATACACAATGAAAACTGAGGAATGGTCCTGTGAAACTGTGTCTGAGATAAAACTTTCTCATTATGAATTGCCTTAACGGAGAAGAAAAATACACTGAAATACGCTGAAACGTTGAGTTTAGTATCACTGACACTTTCTAATAAGCCACTTGTTCTGCACACTCATATATTTAGTACTTGATGAGTTGCAGCTCTGTGAAGTTTCCGTGACCAAAGAAAACCCACTAAAAACAATGGGGCTCCCTGCAGGTGTGAGCTTGTGCAGCCAGAACACACTGCAGGACTGGGATCAAGCAGGTATTTTTATTAAAGTATCTGTAATGGTGCCTAGGAATGTTTCCTGGAGAAAGCCAAACCTTTTAATTAACATACATAATGTTTTCTTCTACGTGAGGTCAGCAAGAGCTTTTTAATTGTTTTCTGTTACTCCTAATAATACATCTCTCACCATTTGGGGCACTCTCATAGCATCTCATCTGCCTGCTTCTGGTTTAGTGCAAAATTACCGCAATGAAGCAACCCATCCACTCCGCCATCAGGGACTGGCAGTGCATGCACTTGCCTGAACACAGCACTGCCAGCCCATGTTGTTTTACCTGACGTTGCTCCAACGCACCCTCAACTTCTGAATTATCAGCCATGTGCTACCGACTTCCTTTGGAGCGACGCCTAAACTACCAAAAACCTTCACTGGTAACTCTCTCCACCTATTTCTTTCCCTCTTCTGAAGGGCTTTAAGAAGCGTAATACTTTCACCCCTCCCCCTCAAAAACTGAGCCCTGAAAGGGAAAGAAGGACATGCGGGAGCTGGGAAGTCGCCAAGGTGAGCTTTGAACCCTCGCTCCCACAAGCAGCTCCCTGAGGAGCCAAGTGGTGTGCGCCTGTCTCGCCGCGGGCGAAGCCACAGGTGTTGCAGCCGGTGCGTGCAGGCCTGGCTAGGGGCAGGCCTGGCTAGGGACAGCCCGGCTGACGCTTTCTCCCCTCGCGCCCTGTCCCGCACTGAGCCGCCAGGGACACGCGCCGGCGGGGGGCGCCGCCACCGTTCCGCTTGCCTCGGGACCCGCCGTCTCCTCCTCGCTCCGTACGGCGCTTCCCGCAGAAACGGAACAAGAGGGACCACGGCAGCGCCCCTTCGCTCTCCCCGCGGCCACCGACACCCCGACAGCAACCGCGACTGCTCGGTGCCGCGTACGTGTGCACGGGGCAACCCCTCCCAGCGCCGCCCACCGGTGTCGGACGGCGAGAGTTGCGTCCAGCCGAGGCTGGCTGCTCGGGGAGCACCTCCGCGCTGACGGGAGGGAATGAAGGAGGGAGAAAAGTAGCCCGCCGGGTTTGGGCACCCCGCTGCTCGCCGGGTCGCGCCCTGTTTCCTAGCCGCCCCGCGGGAAAGGTCCTCGCGCCCCTCCGTTTCCCTGGTGGATGCCGGGCAGCTCTCGTCAGTGCCACAGCCTCGTCCCCGCTGTTAGGTCCCCGCCGTGCCACGTCCTCCTGCGGCGTATCCCGGCCAGTCCCGCGGCTACAACCCCGGCCCGATGGGAGCTGCAGCCCGGCCGCCGCATGGGCAATGAATGGAAAGCCGCCCAGCGGTTCCAGTCCTCTCTCCCTACCTCCCTCCCCCACACCAACTTCAGCGGCGGCGCCGCCTTACCTCCGCCTAGCAGCGATGGGTCCTTTACGCTGGAGCTCCGCTCTCGCTGCTGCCTCCGGCCCGCGTCTTTCCAACCTCGTCCTCTGCTCCCGCCGCGACCATACACGACGAAGAAGCAATGGGATCCCGGGGCGCGCCGACCCGGCCGCCCCCAGCTGGAGGGAGAGAGCGGCGGCGAGGGGCGGGACACGACCGCCCTGCCCTACCCAGGACCGGCCCCCTCACACTGACGTCCCCTACTCTTACACCACCGGCCGCGGCGGGGTGCCTGTACTCCGGGAGGGGTACTCCCGAAGCGGGACTGGCCGGGAGTCATGAGAGGAGAGGGAGGCCCCATCTGCCCACTCAGGGCCCCCAGGAAGCCACCGCGGCGGGCTGGGCACCCGACACTTCAGCCACAGGCTGCCTGTTATGCCCCCAGGTCAGTGTCAAAACGGGTCAGCGGGCTGGCCAAAGGGGAGAGCCTCTAGAAACAGTCCCAGAGAAACGGTGACCCGCCATCCTGGCGGTTTAAACAAGCAGTGGTCCTTCATCTACCTCCTCCGGCAGACCAGGCTGGGAACTGGCGCTGGCCTGAGATTCTGGCAGTGTCCAGCCCGATATTAACTATTACACTCCTCAGCCCAGTTAATTCGCCCCGTTGGACCTGGTGATGAAGGATGTGTTAAATGGAAGGCAGGAATGGTAAATACTGAGTCCTCCCGTTTCCAAACAGTCTAGACCTTCGGGGGAAAAAAATGTGTTGAATACTTACACAATTTGCATTGCTAGAAAATGTCTCCAAAATTGCCAGCAAAGCTTCTGTTTTCAAAGCTTTTCAGAAAAAGTAATCTCCCACCAATGCCCCATGAAAATCACAGTTAACAGTCTTGCAGTTTCAAAGCAGCACAGGTCATCAGAGGTTCAGGAACTTTCTAATGTTTTTAATATCATAAGATGTCTAATGCTAAGTATATACATGTCTACTAACAGTCATACTCATTTAAAGCCTCTGCTGGGGAAACTGTGGTTTCAGCTTGTACAAGTCTTTACATGCCTCTGCTATTCACTGCGGTCGTGCAGCACAGCGATCGTTGCAAGTGGATGACAGGTGTCTAACTTCATACAGGTCTTCTCTACATCAGCTTCACTTCCTAGATTGGAAGTGGCTGTTGAAATAGAAAAGAACAGTCACTAAGTGGTTCAGTAAATCACTTTGCATATCTCATCAGCATAGTATTTCATAATGAAGTACTACAGCAGTGGTCATCCTCCTGGGAAATAGTAAGGAGTTCTCTTTCCACAGCTATCAGAACGATGTCTTCCATGAACACTGCATTTACTTGATGCTTTGGGCTGAATCACTCTTTCACTCTGATGATACAGAGAATCAATCCAAGATGACCTTTACAGTATTTAACTGTATCAAGGGCACACTCCATCTGGCTGCATCCAATTGCGGGATCTGCACTTTTTTAGTTACTGTCTTCTGCTCAGAAATGTAAAAGCTGATGTTTTCCTAAGTATGTAGGTTAGGATGATGAAGCAAGTACAAACTGCCAAGAATTCTGTTCATGCGACAGAAACAGTAAAAATATACCAAACTATACTTACTGAAAACAGCATATGTGTTAATGTCTGATAACTGTCCAATTCTATCCTTATATTACTTTTCACTTTTTATTCCGGACAAGTCATTAAATTAAACATTTTTTTAAAAGTTTTATTAGAGACATTTTTGTTTGTTCCCATTAAAGACTCTGAAAATTCTTTTTCTACAAAATAAGGGTGTCTTTGTAAAGCTGAACTTTCTGTGACCTCTGAGAGCAGCTACTTTAACATACAATAGGAGACAACTCAATAGGCCTGTCCAAAAATAAACATATCTTCAAAGAATATTTTAACCCCAGAGACTTCACAGAAATAAAGCAATTACAGCGTTATTCAATAATACAAAATTATTTTAATAGATGTTTACATTTATTAATTCCACCTAAAACATAAGAGAAAAAAAATCTTTACTTCTAATGTGCTGGAGCAGTGGCATGGGCTGGTTGGAGAGGCTGTTGAATCTCCTTCTCTGGAGATTAACAAAACCTACCTGGATGTGTTCCTGTGCGCCCTGATCTAGGTGAAACTGCTTTAGCAGGGGGGTTGGACTAGTTGATGTCCAGAGATCCCCTCCAATCCTTACCATTCTGTGATTCTGGAAATGTTCAACATTGATTCCAGATTTTGAGTACACTTTTGAGCTAGTCTCTATAACAGATGCCTCTACTGCTTTTGCATCACTGTTTTCCAAAATAAATAAATGCCCCGTGTTGTTTCAAAAGGGTATGCTAGAACATGAAACCAAAAATAATGAAACCTGCATTGCAAATATTCTTGTAGCAAAGATCAATTTGCTCACTGATTATCTATTAACTCTTAAAAGGGTAAAAGTGATCATTGATTTAATAAAGCTTACCTAGAATAAAAGGATAGCCACTGAAATGATAGCTATTAATGCATCTTTGCTATATTAATTTATTACATTTTCTTCTACCTAGACATCCATGTATGTTCAAATTACAGTTAAGTCTGACTGCAGTTAACCAGTGGGTTACATGGTGACAGTTGCTGTGGATCCAGTGGCAGTAGTGGCCTCTTAGTCCACCTCCTTTAGTTGTTTCAATTTTTTTTGCTATTTAAAAATACACAGAAGAAACAGTTACACAATCCTGCTATCAGTTAGTGCTTATGTGCAGGCTTAACCACTGGACGAAGTAATTACTAATGGCAATGATGACACTAGACAATAAGAAAATGTTAACCCACAGAACACTATTGATAAAGGTTTTAAGAAACCGATTACAGACATTGTATTGCATGAAATACAAAGGGCAACCATGGCTTAAAGCATTTGTGCTGTTGGATAGTTTAACCCTGTTGGGTGCTATCTGGTCCTCAGCACAAATTATTACAGATACTTTTTTACCATACTGTCGTGGATGCAGAAACATGAGTGACAAGCTCAGTGGGACTGAATGAGCGTATGGGTTAGAAAAACAGTTAGAAGCAGGCAGTTTCAATTAGTAGGTAGGAAGTAGCATTCTGAAATCTGCCTATTTGGCCCTGAAGGCCAAGGACTGGGACAAGCATAGTGCAGCATTTACTGAAGTTGAAATGCTTACTTATTTGGAACTGGTGTAAGGAACTGGTATTTCCTTCTATTGAGATAGCAACGTTTTAATGCTAATTAATTATGATACTGGCTTTGCTGTGCAGCTCTAAACATTTTTGGTTATCTGAAACCCAACTGCACAAACAAATAGTTCATCACCAGAACTTAGCACACATGTGTTATCCAAACAGGAAACAGAGATGTCAAACAAGCACACTTTGGATTAAGTAATGTATGAGATGGAAAAGATGATACAATGTTTTTTCCTCTTGCTCATAGATCTTCCCAAGTATTAACTTCACAGGCATTCATTTGCTTAGAGAGGTTTTCTCTCTAAACATTGGTTTACTTATAACTTCAGATGGTATTACCTGACATCACTTTGATTGATTGATTTAAATTCTCCATGGATTGTTAGAATGAAGGATTATTTTACTGTGAGGTTTCCCAAGGTTCACCTGAATAAATACATACAGCCTTGGATGTGGCCCAAAAAAACATGCTCTGAAGGTTATAAGAATAGCATATAGACAGGACAGACAAAACAGGATAGCAGAAAGTACAATCAAAGAGGCTACAACATCCAAATAACTAGCAAATAACGTACAGGTTGGAAAACAGAACAGACACTATTTGGCTCAAAGTGAAGCTCTCTCTTTGTGAGTAGCCACTGGAAACTGTTAAAAATATTGGAGAAGATACAAAAATGTCTATATGGTGCCTACAAAAAGTTAAAAATTAGCGAAGGGAGTATAATGTACACTTACTGCAACTAGGAGTAGTTAGACTAAATAGCAAATGAATCTTAACTTTATAAGATTCAGATATATCCATATTAGATTTGTTCCCTGACTGTATTTACTTTCCTGTTTGTTTGTTTGTTTGTTTGTTTTAAAGTTGTTACCATTCCAAAACTTTCTCACTGTCAGACTGGAATGAATGTTAATATTCTCTTGGAATGAATGGCCTGACCATAGAAACACACAGGGAAGATTTTTATTGGAGGAAAATAATTTTGGAAGTAAAATCCTAAAATTGGAACTTGTCCTAAGAACTTCATAGAAAATGAGAAGAGAGGATTTAAAGAGACAGAATGTGGTGGGAAATATGCAGAAGAGAGGACTCAGCTCTGGATGAGTTAGAGGGAATAAAGTGGGGGCATAGATGTTATTATATTGCAGTTTGTTTGTCTTTCTACCCCAAGGAAAAGATGTAAAACATCCACTGCGATAGAAGCCCAAGAAAATGTATCTTTCTTATGTGATGCTTGTTTCTATTTACAGCTTCAGGAATCTCAGTTCCTGCAGGCACTTACTTATGACATCTAATTTTTCAGTAGTTCATTTTTCTAGTATCAACCAGGGCTAAGGGAACATATCTGACCTTTCTAATCTATAGGCAGTGATGCTAAGGACCAAACCACCACCAACAACAACAAAACAACAAAAAGTAACCAAACAACAATAACAAAGCAGCAAAAAAAACCCAAGCAACGACAATCCAAACCAACAAATAAAACAAAATCAAAATCCCCTGAAAAAAACACCCCAAAACACAGACATTTGCAGAATGGATAAACTTCTTTTACCATAGCTTTTAAGAAACTTGGGCACAGATCATGCTCGCACTGTACTATAAACACAAAGTAAAATGACAGCATCCTAGCCAAACACATCTCACACTCTAAGCAAGTAAGACAAAACCTGCAATGCCTAGAAACAGACAAGCAGAAAAGTGCTGTGAATTAAACAATAATAACAATTATTGATCATCGATTTTGGAAAAAGTATTAAAAATATTTGGCAAAAGTATTTAAAATTAAAAGGCCCAAATTGATCATCACAGATCGTAACATAATAAACACTTTGGTGGCAAATGGGACATGAGAAGAGGCTGTGGTTAATCTGAAAATGACATTCAAAATTAGCACCTTATGTTGTAGGTAATTAAAACAGTGCCCAACAACATCCCAAGTGAATAACAGCAGTATTGTACTGAGTATGTCAAGTTCAGACAAATGGAACTTCATAATCCAGACACAAAATAAAGTTTACATGAGAGTCTGAGCCATGGATACACAGAAAACATACTGTCTCAAGGTTATTACTTAGAGAATCAAGGTACAATATCTAGATTATCTGCATGAAGGGGCCTACAGAGACACTTGCTTAATGGCAGAAAGTATGGACATGTCTGCAGAGTACATTGACAGTGTGAGCAAGTAAAGGGAACAAATGACAGGGCTGCTTAGAGCTTCCCTGGGAAACTGATGAAAAAAACACTCTTTCAGACATACAGGCATATGAAGGTAGCAGCTTGCATTCATCAAAGCAAAAACAAAGCACAGAAATAAAATCAGGTTTTGAGTGTCTCAGACTGTGACCTCTAAAAAGAGGGCAACGAGAAAAGAGACCCACTTTGGTGAGTGTCAAGAGATATCTCTTGGCCCTGGGTGAATATTCTGGGGCTCTGAACTAATCTTGGTGTTTTGGGGACAGTAATTGTTAAAACTAATTTGAGACTCAGCCATTGTTGTACAAGTAGGAATCCACCAGTGTATTTTAAGAAGGCTGTAATTGAATGCAGACACCAAGGCTCACTGAAGTGATCCAGATTTATCACTGTGTTTAATTTGTATTTTTGAAACACATATTATTGTAAGGAGTCTTAAAAAAAAAAAAAGGGGCAAAAAAAAAAAAAAGCTGTCCAGCCAAATAAGTGTTCTCTGACACAACAGCAGTAACAGCTGTTTTATCTCTTTTCTCATAATCTGGGGCTCTAGGACAGAAAATACTTTTAAATGCACTTTGAGACAGTAATTCATGGGAATCTAAATTAGCAGTGTCCTTTCTACCAAACTAACTGAGACATCCATTAGGTATAATAAATAACTGAAGAGTCTGAGTTTTAAATGTGACATTCATCTATTGAAACTCCCGTGTTAATACCCACCTGTGCTGATCTATTTCTCTTCTGATGTCCTAAAATCTCTTCTCATGTCCTAAGTAGTGCTAAGGGAAAACATGTAGAGTCAAATGATTTAATGATCATGAGCAGGATACTATACATGTAGTATTTGAAATTACTCTATCAACTCATATATCGAGTTGAAAAAAGCAGCTCTGATACATTCTTCAACTACTGGCTTATTTATCACTAATGAGGCATTTTCTAGGACTTTGTCCAAGATATCCTACAGTTCTACTGGCTGTGTTACCAGTTATAAATGGAAGTACTCCAGTGTTATTTCTAGGAATTATATATTCCCAGATTATTTAGTATTTTTTCATTTTCATTTGTGAATACTAATATCATTAGAGACAGAAAAATCTCAAAGATTACAACAATGACAATTTTTTCCAAGAAATTGAAAAGTTGAAGAAATTCCTTAAGAACTGGGAAGATTCACTCGAACTACTCAAACAAATTAAATGAAACAGGCTTGTTACACCATAGCTCCAGTTCTATAATAACTGCTTGAAACATTTTCCAGAATTAAAATGAGCATCCCAGTGAGCAATCCTGCCTAAGGAATAACTCAGCCATGATTATATTATGGCTTCCTAGGCTCTGCATGGAGTGTCAGTGCTCAGAGCAGCATAAATCAGAGCAGTTACAGGCATCAACTGCTCCCACTGTCATTTTGTCCTGCTTTTGAGCTAATTTCCACATATTCCCTACACATTGGGCAGAAGGCCCAACATGCATACCAAACCCACTTCATAGAGAGGTCTGCTGCCTCCCTGGTGCCCAAGTAGGAGACAATGTAGGTAAAATTCCCAACCTTGTGAGTCCTTCAGACTACTATCCACTTCTGGTCTTTCAAGTGGGTAGCTATGATAGAACAATGAGAGGCTCACAATCAATTAAAAAATACTTCAGGTCCTTAGGGCAGCTGTTAAAGGGATCAGGAGTGCAAGTGTCCCTCTAACAGAGATGGACAAGGAACATGTAGGAAGAGCCAACAGCTCAATTCATGGCTCCAGGGCTGGTGTCATCAGCAGGGGTTTGAATTCTACAACCATGGCTTGGTTTACAAGGCACTAGAGCTACAAACAACTATTGGGATGCATTTGTCCCAGAGAGGGAAAAGGATCCTGGGGCAGGAATTGGCAGGGCTCATTGATAGAGCTTTAAACTAGATTTGAAGGGAGAAGGGGTTAATAGTCACCTGCTGGTTGGTGACAAACAGTGGGGTAGCTCACTGGAGGCAGAGGGATGGAGAGCCAATGAGGGCCCTCAACTTGCTGCCCTGAAGCAAGCCAGGGATGACACAGCAGGGACAATCTGACGAAGTCAAGAGGACTTGGCACAAGAGAGACAGGGCCATCCCAGCTGAGGTGCCTCTATGCAAATGCATGGAGCTTGGGC